>WWET01005737.1:42471-56669 GCA_011038615.1 Limnodynastes dumerilii
GTGTAACATCGTAGCTCTGGATCAGGCCCATAAAGAGCAAAATACATATTTGTAACCACAATACAAAGGAAGCTGAGGCTTAAAGTTAATACTTACCATGCCGCTGCCAATCAAGTCCCCATGTGAGCATGTCCGAATCTCTGCTGCCAGACGGAAGCCCATAAATATCAGAAAGTGATGGCCAAACGACATCAGCAATCATGGCAACCCAAGAAAACAGCTGGTACACAAGAACCATGTTGTCAGTGTCCATAGAAATCGTCACCCAGGCCTTTCAATACATACTCTCATACTCTATGTGTTGTCTCCAGGATTCTAATAACCCCCTCATGTCTCACCAGCTTCCAATAATCCCCTTCATGTCTCCCCATCTTCCAATAATCCCCATCATGTTTCCCCATCTTCCAATAATCCTCTCATGTCTCTTCAGCCTCCAAATAATCCCCTCATGTCTCCACAGCCTCTAAATAATCCCCCTCATATCTCCCCTTAGCCTTCCTGCCTCCAAATAATCCCCTCATGTCTCACCAGCCTCCCAATAATCCTCCTCGTCTCCCCATCTTCCAATAATCCCCTTCATGTCTCCCCATCTTCCAATAATCCCCATCATGTTTCCCCATCTTCCAATAATCCCCATCATGTCTTTCCAGCTTCCAATAACCCCCTCATGTCTCTTCAGCCTCCAAATAATCCCCTCATGTCTCTACAGCCTCTAAATAATCGCCCTCATATCTCCCCTTAGCCTTCAAGACTCCCAATAATCCCCTTCTTTACCTACCTTACTTTCTTCCTCCTGCTGTGCTCCTCGGCGGTGCTCCCTCTCTCCCTCTCCCTCGAGATGCCCCCTCGCCTACCTCCGTTCCGACGCCACTGCTGTCAGTTCTGACCTCACCTCTGAGCTCTGTCTGCAGCAGCCGTAGGAAACTGACCAGCTGTCTGTGGATGAAAGGGAGAGGAGACAGCACTGTGAGCACTTCTTTTCCCAACAAAATATAGACACATTAGCGTTCACGCAAAACGCACCCGTTCAGGCTAGCCTACCCCTCCTCCACTTAACATCCTCGCTACATCTATCCCTTATTCTCCTTCCTTCCCCCTCTCCTCCACTCACACTGGCAGTCCACATCCTTCCCCCTCCTTATGTCTTCTGTAAGTTCATCCCTTCCACTTAGTGTGTTAGCTCATGTGAGCAGGGCCCTCCATCCTAATGTTGTTCCCTCGTTCACCACTTCTACCTCACTTTGTACCCTCTTGTCCCCCTCTGCTACCCTTTGACCCTGTCCCCACCTGGTGGCTTCCTCTCAACCTCTCACTGCACTCTTTCACCTCCTCCCTGATCTGCCAAGCTTGATACCTCGCATTTTGCCTTGCGTTCTGTGCTTGCTTCACTTTATTGTATTTTTGTGATATTTTTATATTTATATAGCATTTTATTATGTACTATGCTGTCCATTCCTACCCTGTATGTCTGTATTGTATTTTATGTTGTATTTTGTATTTGTATTTTGGACACCTTGAGGCGCCACTATAAATAAACGATAATAATAATACTAAAATAATAATTAGAATTTAATTCCCAAGACCAAGGCATAAGTTGCCTGTCAGTAGGTGCTTTGCATTAAATTCTGCATCAGAACGTAGTCAACCGATTCAACCTCCATAAGTAGGACATGCCCACATACCATAAGTACGAGATAGGCATGGTGGCTGGGCATAGGCATGCTAATCATACAGTACAGTAAGGCATGACTAAGTCCATGGGAAATACTTAAGGCAGGGTCCAGGGAATGTTAATCCCTTCTGGTCGTAAGAGTGCAGAGGAAAGCCCTGTTCTCCTACATGCGCAAAATCCATACGTTAGCCTCCGATGTGGGGGCTAATCTACCAAATCTGCATGTGGTTTAGGTACCAAGCTACAAGACCATTGGAGCACTGCTTATCCTTGAGAACAAGTCACTGAAAGTTTGTAGATTCTGCTTATGATTTGTGCTGATAGGCCAGGTAAATCAGGTGAAGGGGATTGTGCCAATCAGCATATGTGCCCATTCATTTTCGCAGGACCCACCGCTGACAGCTCTGGAGAGTGAGTAACCTCTCTTTTGGTGGGGGGGGGGGGCCCCTCTCTGCCCGTTAACTGACTGACTGTCCCGATCGGTACCCTCTCCATTGCTCCCTGAGGAAGCCCAGAAGGGTAAAACATGTTGGAGCTGTGGTTAGGGTCAGGCTAGGGAGAAGGGAGTATTAGGGTTAGGGTTAGGCTGCAGGGAAGGGAGGGTTAGGATCAGGCTGTGATAAAGTGAGGGTTAGGGTCAGGCTGCAGGGAAGGGAGGGTTAGGATCAGGCTGTGATAAAGTGAGGGTTAGGGTCAGGCTGCGGGCAAAGGAGAGTTAGGATCAGGCTGTGGGGAAGGGAGGGTCAGGGTCAGGCTGCGGGGAAGGGAGTGTTAGGCTAATGGAAGGGGAGAGTTAGGGTCAGAATTAGTGGAAGGGTTGGGGTTAGTTTTTAGACTGTGTTCGGTGCTCCAGGGATCGATTGCTATGCCTCATCGAGGCATAAGTAATAGATTTCCCAGCCAGTTTGGAAATGGCTGGGAGAGAACGGCCCTATCAGAAATAGGGTCATTCTTAATGGGGACCCACACCCATCCATAGCTATACTTAATCTGCTAATACATTTCAATGACAGCACACAGCAGGAGGTGTCCGCAAAACTGGATACATTTCTGCAAAGGAAAGTCCCCGATATCGTCAACACTCACCTCTCCTGCTGTGACCAACAATCATGCTCGCAATGTCTCATATGGACAGGCTGCCAAGATTGCTAGAAGGCCCAGAAAAGCTGATTGGCTGACGGTCAGGCCGGCAGAGATCCTCCCTCATGCTCTCAGTCTGCATTCCCCCTGACAACCAGGGGATTCTAGAAAGGGATTAACAGATCTTTGTGTGTGGCATCTCCCCCTCCTGGCTGTAGCTTCCCCAGCTTACTGACTCCATCATTTTTGGCATGTAGAGCAGTAATAAAGTAATGAACACTCTGTTTCTGTCACAGACTATGGGTTTTGGGACTCTGGACCATATTCACAGTTAAAAAGGAAGATAAGAACAAAAGGATTCACAATTTTACGCATGACAACTGCCTTGACATGCCCTCATTTTTGTTGCTCATAACCGATTTTAGAAAGCCAAAGGCTGCCTTATCTTCCTGTGCGTATGTAGCTTCTTAAGTTGCTCCACCCACTTTTCTTAACTTCCTTCTTAACTTGGCCTGGTTCTTACTTATCTCATTATGATCGGATCTGTAAATCGCTCTTAAGGGATCACCGTTCTTAAAACCTACTTAGATTGGGTAACTGAGGGTACTACGCATGTGCTGTTTAAACTTAACTGTGAATCCGGTCTTCTGCTTTAGGGACCCTTGGGTTTGGGGTTCTTAAACAGGAAACTTAGGCTTTTGACATAACTCTTGTTCATTAACTATACAACGTAAGTAACTCAGAGGAAGTCCATGGAACAAGAATAAAAGTAAATGGAATTTATTGAACACACTTTCAAACAGTATGAAGGCTGACAGCATGGTTGCGCAGTACGCAATATGGAAGAAGGCAAACTTGGATAACTTGTACAACCTGGTAGCACAGTGGTCAGCATGGCGGTGATGATCTTGAACAGCTGAATAGCACAACGTGGCAGCACAGTAGTCTGCACAATAGCGATGTGCCTGCAGGAGTTGAATAGCACAGCTTGAAAACACTGCTGGTGTGCTGAGAGCAGCTTAGAAGCACAGGAACATTTCGGTGGCACTGTGAACAGAAGAATAGCACAAGAACACTGGGAAACACCGAGAGCAATTAAGTAACACAAGAACACTAGGAAAAACAAGGAGTTCACTAGGAATAACTGGGACCAGTCACATAATGCAACGGCACTTATTTCAATGGCATAGGTAGGCCTTTGCCAGAGGTTTAAATAGATAGAGCTGAGCCTCTATTAGTCGCTATGAGCACATGACACGAGTGAGGCAACTGATTGGAGATCCAGCAAACAGTTGACAGGTGCGCTCATTAACAGAAAGAAGCTGGAGCTTATGGAACTCTGGTTCAGCCACAATGCAGGAAACACTGGGGAGTGCAGCGTATGCAAGGCCGCAGTAGAGGAATACAGCCAGGGATACCGGGGGAACTGCCCAAATTTCGTGAGTCTCCCGGATATTCCAGGAAAGTTGGCGACCCGTGACAATAATGGAGTTGGCGAGATGGGGAAACCCCGACCAAAAAGTTGGGGTGCAGAATCTAATTATTTGAAAATACCCACACACTACATGATATTGCTACTTTTGGTCTGATGTATTTTTAGGTCTCTTAATCAGTAACACAACGCCTTCATTTTTAACTTACTTTTTTATTTTATTGCATTTTAGGATCTGCAAAAGATAAAATTATCAGACCCAAGTGTTTTAAGACCATTTTACCGAAGTTTTAAAAAATATTCTTCTCTGCACCCTTCAGTGATTATAGGTCTAGTCTCCCAATAACTGGATGATCAGACCAATAATGCCTCTAGTTCAGGCTTCTCAACCCCATCCTCAAGTATCACTAACGGTCCATGTTTTGCAGGTCTCCCTACAGAACAAGTGATATAGGACCAGATCCAGAGCTATGCTGGGCTGCTATCCATAAGTACGGCCAGCGTACTGCCCCTGACACTCCCCCTGTCTGAGCATAGTTACACTCAGTTACTCTGGCTGAAGGCTACCCTAACTTCAGCCTGCGTAACTGAGTGTAATTACGCTCAGACAGGAGCGTAATCAGCGAAACCCTGCCCTCCCTTCCTCATTACCCTCCCTCCCCCCGCCTACAACGGGTTGTAGTTAAGGATGCCTGATTCAGGGAACCCTGAATCATTGATTACTCCAGGCAACATCTGCCCCGCGCATGCGCAGAACGGCAAATATGCCGTTCTTACGAATACGGCCGCTGTAACTACAGTGGCGGCCGTAGCTCTGGATCTGGCCCATAATGACTACCACCTGTGAAGCTTTTCAAATGTAACTGTCACCCTTCACTTTGCAAAATGGTTTAGCAAAGCTGTACACTTGCACCTATTTTGCCCCAAACTCTGCATCAGACTCAATGTGTTTCGGAATATTTAAAGTTCTTCCTGGATAGTATTTACTAAAACACAACTGCATTCTCTAGAGTTATGTTTATGGGTTAAATTGTCTTCATTGATTGGCATTGCTAGATAAAATGACAATGCTTAATTAAAATTCGAAATTGCGAACTTTCGAAATAGCGAAAATTCGCAATTTAGTGGTCGAAATTGAGATTTTCGAAATTGGGATTTTCTAACCGGGGACTGCATACCCTCATAAAGAGTAAAGTTAGGGGCCTTGATTCAGAGTTTTATCAGATGCGCAAGGCCGCATCCACTAAATCGTACTATTCAGAGGTTTCTAAAGAAACACGCACCTCTGAATTGTCTGTAGTAAAATCGGCCTTGGCGAAGATGTTAGCATATGGGGGCGCAAACTTTGTACCCATCACTGTGCTCACCTTCTGTTGAAGGGCTGTCTGGTGGATGCTTAACAAGCCGTTCTCTTACACCATCCCTGGGTGGTGTAAATGTAAGGCGTAGCTCACCAAAGCTGAAAATAAAGTTAATTAGTACAAAAAAAAAACAGTTCACAGTTTAAAAAATAAATAAAAAACATTATACATAAATAAACTCCTTCCCCCACCGTTATTACTAAAATCAATAAATAATACCGGCCCGACAGGGCATGCTGATGCTTGTTGAACTAAAAGCACCAGCATGCCCATGGATGCCAGGGCATTTTGGCGCTTGGAGAACCGCAAGCGCCAGCATGCCCTGCCAGCCAGGGCCCGTTGTGCCATATACATGTCCCCATATGATAAAAAAAATCATTATACTGCCGTCACCAAAATTTCCAAAAAAAAGGTCCAAATGTACATTGAAAAATAAAAAATAAAAAAAACAAGCAGCCACCGGACAACCCTGCACTCAATATTTAAATGAGAAAAACTTTTCTCATTTAAATATCATGGAACTCCCAGTTCCACAGGCACAGAGTTGTCGGATGCGATCACAGACGCATGGCTACACTTGCGCCCATCTTTCTGTGCGCAGCTCTGACTCCGGGCCAGGATTGTATTTTAAGTCTTGCATACAAGGTTGTTTGCAATTCTACTAATAAATATTATTCATGGACAATTAGTGAACCATTAATTAGTCATTCTACTTTATTGAATTGTGCTGCTGCTGGGAACCCACCTCTCTTGCATTTAGGTTAGTGGCTTCGGGGCTGATCCTCATTTGCACTTACACCTTTTTTTAGGTGCAAGTGTACAGCTCGGCCAAACCATTTTTCAAGTAAGGGGTGTTAATTAATAAAAAAAATAATTGCATGCAGGGAAAATACATTACTTTTACACATAGAACTAAAATACTGCATAGCTTTATGTTTATTCTATAAAATAGAGTTGAGCTTAGAAACTTCACCTCCTAATTTTTATTCTGGTATTACAATATAAATCTGCCTTCCCTTGCAATTCAACATGGTATTGCTCAGGTCTACACTTGCACCTAAAAAACCATGGAAGTGCAACTCTGAATCAGCCCCTTCATCTTTTAGCAGTGTCAGAATTGTCACTAACTAATACAACTAGTTTTTGTGCTGTATTATTGTCAAGGCCTTGAAAGCAGCTTTTAATAAGATCCCTGATGAGTTGTAATTGAAGAACTCGCTGCAGAACTGCAAGTATGTCAATTTTAGTCAATTTAGCAAAGGTATTGTTTAAAACCTGTATTTCAGTTTGGAAATCAACAAGAAAAGTTCCATTGCTTTGAAATGCAATATTAATTTCCCAAACTATTTTATCTCCTGTTCTTTGTCTATATTGTCTTTATTTCTACCTTTGTAAATGTTTATTTGCTCTATATAAGTTTGTAGTATTTTGTGATCATCTATTATTAGATTGTTTCTAGAATTTAACAATTCAAGCTATAGAATGATGTTGATTTTATCCTAAAGATGTTAGATTTTGTATTGTTCATTTAACATTTTTATTTATTTTTATTTATTTATTTATGTAAGTAATTTTCTTTTAGATTGACTGTTCTATACAGTATGTTTACTAATACTCCTTTCACATCACCAACTGTGAGAGGAAAGATGAAATACCGGGTATAAAAAAAAACACCTTTTAAGTCCTCAATAATCCGGGAAATTCACGGGTATGTACCTTTCACATCACCAATGAATTTCCCGGGTTTTAGCAGCTTAAACCCGGCAGGGCATGCTGATGGTTGTACAGCCTCTTGCAGGACTCATTTCACATCACCAACTGTGAAAAACCCGGGTCTAAAGACCCGGGTTTTTCCAGGAGATGAAATACCGGGTATAAAAAAAACCCACCTTTTAAGTCCTCAAAATGCGATCGGCGCAGGCTCCATTATGCGTCCTGCGACAGGCTGTGCGTTCCGGTGCGCTGTCCCTCCGGATGGCAGAAGCAGTGTTGCCAGTGGTCCTAAATACCCCCTGGGCCGGTAAGTTTGTAACACTTTTTATTATTTTTTTTACTGTTAACAATTAGCGGTAATTTTTTTTTTATTAGCGGTAATTAATGTCTTTATTTTTTAAAGGGGGCATTAAATGCTTAGCATTTTTTAGGGTAGGGGCCGGCCCTATATTTTATTAATGTGCTAGAAGGGGTGTGCGTTTGTCACAAGTGACAGGGCATGCTGGCACTTGTGGTTCTCCAAGTGCTACCATGCCCTGCCATCCCTGGGCATGCTGATGATTGTAGAACTACAACCATGAGCATGCCCTATACTTGCACATTTTATTTTATTTTTTTCCCTCTTTCCGACGCTAGAAACAGATTTGTTTACTGTTGCCATAGCAACAGTAGACAAATCTGCACCAATAAGGAGGCAAAGTGAAAGACCCGGGTTGAAAACAACCCTGGTCCTTTCACATTGCCTCCCTTCCCGGGTTGGACCCGGGAAAAACCCTTCTTTTTTCCCGGGTTGAAATCCCGGGTCTTTTGACCCGGGTCTACCGGAAGTGACCCTTTCACATCACCACCAAATACCCGGGATTTTTCAGAGACCCGGGTTTTTGACGAAAATCCCGGGTATTTGGTGGTGATGTGAAAGGGGTATTAGTTATATTATTATATAATAAGACGGTGGTGGTGTCTGGCCAGGAAGGGAGGGGCCTATAAGGAGTAATAGTGGCATTACCCATCTTAGCCCTAAGCGCACTATAAATACACATCTAGGTAATGGAAAATCTTGTTAGCCAAATCATTTTCAAGGAAACATACAGTATTGTAGACTGGGTATCTTCAATATATGTATTAGTGGCAAGAAAACACAAGGCCACACTTCTATTCAAATATATGAAATGTGTGCAAGATGGAAAACAAAAGGAAGAGCCAAGGACCAAAAGTGACCACTGTGTAACTACAAGGAACATAAGACAGGTCTGCTGCGCCATACCGACCATTATATAAAACATCTTCCATTTATATATACACTTGCACACATTTCATATATTTAAATAGAAGTGCGGTATTGTGTTTTCTTGTTTCTGTTGCTAGTTTACTTTGGGAGCCTGACCCCTTCTCAATATGGCCACTGCAGCCTGACACCTCCACAATATGGCTGCTGTAGCCTAACTCCTCCTCAATATGACTGCTGCACACTTTTCAAATGGCAGCATTGTCTTAATACAGACCTTCTGTGTACACATACAGCAAACGGATAAGGACTCACCTACAGGAGGTGCCTTGACGCTGGGCAGCTGATAACCTTCGCAAAAGGAAAAATGGAGATGTTGCCCATAGCCACCAATCAGATTCTATCTCTCACTTTCCTATTGCGTACTAGAGAAAGTCAGCTACAATCTGGTTGATATGTGTAATATCCCCATTTATCTTTTTGTAAAGTTCGGGACTTACCAAATCAGAGCCCGCCTATTGGCGGTGCTCTCCAGCCGTGCCTGCTTTGCATCTTCAAGAAGGTGCCACTCTCAGTAGTGACAGCCTCCTGTTCTCCCTCCTGCCTTCCTTCCTCCGGCGGTGTCCTGGCACCAAACTCATGATGGTGCCTGGTTGCTTCCTGAGTAGCACTGCAGCAATCCTCAGTTAAGCCTCTCAAGTCAGTTTGAGTCAAGTCTGTCTAAGTTAAAGTTCAAGTCCAGTCCTGGTCAATTCTCTCAAGTCCAGTTCCAGTCCTAATTAAGTCAAGTCCAGTCCAGGTCAAGTCTGTCAAGTACAGTTCCAGTCTCCTGGTCAAGTCCAATTTAGGACAAGCTTGCCCAGTCCAGTTCCAGTCTTGGTCCAGACCAGGTCAAGTCCAGTTCTAGTCCTGGCTTAGTCCAGGTCAGGTCGAGTCTATCCAAGTCCTATCTAATACAGTCCAGTACTTGTATCATCTTTACCCATCAAAATACTGCCCAATAGCTCATGAGCAAGTCATATATTAAGTCATCCAGCTTTCATTATTCCGCTGAACCACTATTCCCGGGAACCCAGAGCGGATACCCTAATCCGCCAGTCCGTGATAAGTCCTTTGTGTTGCGTAAGAAACCAGTGGAGTGAAGTGGGGGGATTGAGATCCTGCCAGAAGGTGTAGGTGGATTGAACTTCTACAATCAGTTACATCTGTCCAGGTCACCTGGCTCCTGCACTGAACCTATTATTTTTTTTGTGGTTTGCTGGTTGTAGATCCTCATATTGGGGTAGATCCAGACCTATGTTCATTTTACGTTTCTTAGCGTAGTGTATTTACGCTATCGTAAGTAATATGAACTCCCCAAGCACTCCCATCTAACGGACGTACTTTTGCTGTTTTACATCTCCCAAACCCTACATTAACTTTTCCAAGCTTAACCGCGCACATACGTACTGACCTGACGGACGTAACTGCCAAACCCAGCCCATACTGTGCTATTTAAATGCCTCCCTCAGCCTCTAAAGCGTATTTGAAACATAAATGTAACGTAGTTACGAGAGTGTTACGTCTGTCCAAAGCTACATGCCGTAACATCTGCCACGCACATGCGCAATAAATACTAATGGGCAATTTTATGTCAGCAGTTAGCGCAGACCTGGGCAATGTACGGCCCGCAGGCCACATACAGCCCTTTGGCAATCCCTGTCCAGCCCGCACCACACACTGTGCTGTATCGCTAGGTCACAATGACCCTGCGATGCAGCTTAACAATTGAGGCCCAGTGACTGCCCACGAGTCGCAAGCTACAAACCCACAATGCACAGGCAGTCACTGCCGGCGGCCCCCACCCCCTGGGTCCCTATCAACCAGTGCCTGATGACGTGTATCCCGCAGGAGACGGCTTTGTCCTGTCACTTCCTGCTTAAACTTTGGGGTGCTTTAGAGATCCCGTCAGACCGGCATCCAGGGTGAGTCTTGCAGCAATGGGACAGCAACCCGTCATACAGTGCACATTACAAGCCAATAGCATAAAAAAATGACAATAAAAAGTAGGTTTGTGCTTTTAAAGCTATATACACCTCACATACACAGCATGTCCGCACCAGCACCGCATACATACACACGTTACCACACAATTACACAACACACACATATGAATTAATATTGAGCATAATTAAGTTCAAGTTATCATTGGTTCGGCCCTCCAACACAGTTCAGATTTTTCATGTGGCCCCCTATAGAAGTAAAAACGCTAGCATATGTAGTTCTGGATCTGGCCCATTGTTTGGGATGGTAGTAGCAGCTGTTTAAAACACAGGTTTTCTTTAACAGACTGACAACATAATAGGATTCTGGTCTAAGGCATTGCAGGCTAGGGGCGTGATTCAATTAGCTTCGCATCCGCGTATTTTGCGGTGCAAAGCTAATTTTCACAAATTTTGGGGGGAGGATTTATATGCGTGCCCCATAGAGACATGCATAAAAATCAATTACCATAATAGACGGGAAAATGTGCACTGCAAACTTCTTCCTGTCTACTGCGGTGCAAATTGTTAATTGAATCAGGCCCTAGATGTGAGTTCAGCAACTATCTATAAAAAGAAATGAATTGACACATCACAAAGTGGGTGGGATTAGCATGTGAGGGACCAATGGGTGGCCTGAAGGCCTGTCACTGTGTGACAGGAAAACTGAGTGTTTTCTTCCATTTGTCTCCCCTGCAAAGCAACATGGTTTTGTCTTATTTTGAAACTCTGAAACAAGTCTTTGGAGTAAATACTTTAGTGCTGTCCAGTTATAAGTCTTAAAAGCTAATTCAGTTTATTTTCAGAAAAACGCATAGTTAAAATTCATGGCACACAAAAAAAATTACAAAAACTCTCAAGTAATTCATGCAGGAAACAACAAAAATATTTGTCTTTATTTCTGCCACTAGTATATTGTTTAATCAGATTTTTTTTTTTTGTCGATAAGTGGAATATATATAGGCAAATACATTAGAGCAATGTAATCATGCTTGGGATGAACATAAGGATATGCTAAATAAAATTTTAAAAAAAGCTAACAAAAAAGCAGAACTAAACAACCTACGCCATTGTTGATATAAACAAATAAGAAATGGACAGACTGAATAGGCCAAGCGGCTCTTATATGCCATCATAGTCTATATCTCAGATTGTAAGCTCTTCAAAATAAGACCTTCTGCCATTGCCACCACCTCCACTCCCTCATCTCTATTGAGGTACTATTTTCTATTCTCATACGTGCCTATAGGAATTTATCTTCCCCTCCACCTCTCTATCTGGTGGCCCCCTTTCCCCACTGTGCTACAATCACTGCCCTATCACTATTGAACTTTAGCATTTTAGTCTATAGTTTACCTTGTCTGTTAAAATTTTACCCTGTACATCTATTACTGTACATCCAATGTTTCTTTGAACGGCACCATGGATACCTTTTGGTGCCCTATGAATAAATGATAATAAAGGAATAAAGAAAGGTTCTATCTTTAAATCTGGTACATTGAAAAATATTTTATTCTTTACTTTTGACAAAGCATATAAAATAATTTTATGTTTTAAAAAAATCTAATTTGTAGAAATTGTACAATAAGCATTGCCGTAATTCATTTTATCATACAAAATTTAAATTCTTTCAATTATTGCAAACGTATTAAATTTGAGTTCAAAAGAATCTTTTTTTTTTTGTAAAGAAAAAAGTTTAATCAAATTCTATTTTTCTTAACATTTAAAAAGTTGCTTCTCCAAATAAAACTAGGTTAACTTTTTTGTCAGTGGTGATTAAATGATGATTAAAACTTTCCAATTAATTAAAAAATACAAGTTGAGCAATGTTCAGTGTTGTTCCTAAATTAATTAATTAGTTCCTTTTAGAGATGTCAAATGTGACCCTCCTGCAGTTTTAGTTAATGCTTTTGTTTCATGCTAAATACCATAAACTGTAATTAATTAAGTAAAAGGCAAGAGGGCATCGATCATGGTGGAGGCAGCCGTCAGGATACCAATGGGAGGGCTATGACATCCACGCCAAGATTGGTGTCCAACCTCATTAAGTATTGGTGTTGGAATGGAAAGATTGGAAATTTAGAAAATCCTTTATTTTACGGCTCAAATAAATATGTCTTCTTACAAACAGTCTTTGTGTTCTTTTAAAACAATTTAATTGCCTTTACCTAATGATACATGAGAGAACTACATAATGCTTATTTTAGTAAATGTTTATATGAAAACTCATCGAATTTCTAACTCTTGTTCAAAAGAGAAAATGATTATCATTAAATCGTTAAATATTATGACTTTTATGGAACTTTGTGCCTTCAGGAGCATGACCTTTTACACGATAAGAGCAACTTGTTGTCTCTCAACTTAGAGTGTGGGTGAAAACTCTCTTTAACTGGCGTGCATAATCATTGCCTTCCTTTTTGTAGAGGGGAAATGATCTTAATGCCTCGTTCAAGATAAAAGAGGATAATGATCTATAAAAACTTTTTTTTTTAAAGTTAACATTAAACAATATGTGACATAAAAAAAAAATTGTAATTAAATTGCAACCCAATTTAAAATAGGACTATTTTTTGCCAATTAAGCTCTCTTAACATAACATCAAAACCATAACATTTAGTACATCAGATTATAGTACAAACAAACACGTGGCCAGATCCAGAGCTACGTTTTTATTACGTTTCAAGACGTAGCGTATTTACTATGCACTCCCCTAGGATCTCCCCTCCGCTGTACATACTTTGGCTGTTTTACGCTTGCCAAACCCTACCTTAACTTTACACAGTGTAAGTACTGACGTACGTACAGGCAGCCTGTACGTAACTGCCTAAGCACACCCAGTCGGATTTAAATGCCTTCCCCCCACCTCCGAAATGTAATTATATATGTCTTATGCCTGGCACACTCCTTCGTTCGTAGTTGCGCTGCTGATAGTAGGCTGGTACGTACGTTCAGAGTTACATGGCGTAACATCTGGCGCACATGTGCAGTACATACAAAATTGCATTTTTCTTCACCGGCTACCATAAATATGCTAGCGTACTTAGTTCTGGATCTATCCCATGATGAATATCCAGAGCCGGTGCTAGCTCTCTGGGCACCCTAGGCGAAGTTTGGCCAGCCCCCCGAATATCCAATTTTTAAGCCTCTCACCTTTTTATTTTTTGGGCTTATTTTGTTTTGCTTTTTTCTTCTTATAATGTAGAGCTGTCTGTTTTTCAGTTCTTTGTAGCTGTTTTACTTGTTTTGTTACTTTTAAAGTAGTATGTCAGGATGAGGAACAGGCAACACAAAGTGTTACCCCTATCGGTTATTAAAAATGAAAATCTGAATTTTTGTTCTTTATGATTCAAGAACAGAAAGACCTCCCCACTTAAATTATATATTCATGTAACAGCCAAGCTGTGAGGGTTAAGTGGCAAATAGCAGCCAAACAGAATTTAGCTTTCATTTTCTAGTTTTTTTTTGAAGCTTTAGTTATGATCTTTATTATATTTCATTGATATTATATTATATTATGTTATATTAAGATGTGGTATAATAGATATAAAGTAATTTTTGCAACATTTATATACTTGACAAAATTAGGTCAACAGTGTATGAATATCAACAAAAATGTAAAATACAGAAAAACACAGCACTACTATTTATGTATGTATTGACATGCATGTTTTTTTTTTTACAAAAATGTACTTGA
>WWET01005737.1:57959-68200 GCA_011038615.1 Limnodynastes dumerilii
CCTCAATCATAGTGCAGGGCACAGGGGGAACCACGCCGGCAGATCTGGACCCGGCCACAAGGCTGGGCATACCTAATGTACAGTCACGAGGCGTGCCAAGCCATGTCTACACCAAAACCTTTCCCATGCGCCAAAAGGATGCTGACTCACCCACCTCTAACGCCTATCTATGCCCCGTCTGAAAAAGAAAAACAATGTTAGAAAAGGCATTAAACATCTATAGGGAGGGAGGGAAGGATTTCTCAGGAAAAGGATCCCACTAAGATGGCCGCCCAGCTTATAAACCCCAGGTTACCCCGCCCATACCCACCCCCCTGCTAAAACCCCATTGGTTAACCCTGCCCTGACCTGTACAACTAAGGATGGATGGTGTCAGCAGAGCGCAGGCAGGTGTTTAACTGCCTTCATGCCTAGGCAGCATTCAGTTATCCAAATTGAAAACACAACAAAGATTTAGAACCAAAACCAAAACCATGCACACTGAGGACTGATTAATAGTAACTAATAACAGGATGACGATCGGATAACCATTTATGAAAGAAAACTGTCTTGGTTTGGAATCATTTTCATTCAAGCTAGTTTATGATTTTTATGAATAATACATGGCACTATTACAATTTTTGCACTTCAGAAACCTTTCATGACTAATTTTCCTAAGAAAAGGGTTCATGAATCGTGCATCCATTAGTGCTACTGGCTATCAATAAGTGGAGGAAATCATTGTGTTGGGCTCTAGAAACCTTTTATTATCATAATAGACCTATCTTTTTACATATCCCTGAAAAAGAAAAACACTCTTTAGATTTTACTTCATTTCAGGGTTAATTAAAGAATGGTCATGTTAAATTCTACAATCAATTCAAAAAATCTGAATCCATTTTTTAGAGAGTTTAATATTAGGAAAGTATTTAACAATTTTCTCAAGTGTAATCTATGCCTATTCTACCAGTCCCTGTAAGTTCAAGTATAATTATTTAGACACTTTTAATCAAGACTATGATATGGTCATGGGTTACTTCTATAGTCTACAATAAAGTATGTTCTAAGTTTAGAACAGGGCAAAACTGATAACTTTTGGTCTTGGAGGCTAGTAGAACAAGGTAGTCCATGCTTTTCTTCCAGTGTAACTCAAAATTAAAATGACAACAATAAGTTGAGATGGCTTAATGAGAGTTTTGTTACAGTTGTGCCCAGATAAACCTTTACCAAAATCAGGGCAATAAACCTTTGCTTACTTTCTATTTAGCAGCTACTGGCTTCCTGCAGAGACCAGACAATGAAGCTGACATTACTCATTCTATATACTCCAGAGAGAGAGTGTCATTCTGTGATTTGAATGGGTGATATCAGCTCCATTGTCTTATCTCTGCAGGAAGCCAGAGTAAACAAAGTTTTAATGATTTACTAATGGACTGCAATTTAGCTTCCCCACCATTTCACAAAAGATGCCTCTTAGATGGGAAATCTGTATCTGAGCCCCACTACAGCCAATAGAGTGCACTGTATAAATTTGTTATGTGAAACAGTTATATTCCAAAGCAACCCTAGTAGGTTCTTCTGCATGCACAGAAAAGCCTTGTGGTCAAACTGTGCATGGAACTGCTGCTGTCCCAGGCATGGACAAGAAATGACAATTGGAACAGAGTGGGCAACTGCTGAGTATTTGTTCTGCTGTGAAGCCCCCCCCAATGTTGATTAATATAAATAGAAGGGAGAGGGGGATAAGATATGCCAGAATCTTTATATATCAACAAATAAACATAGAAAGTTATTGCAGATAAGAGCCACATGGCCCATCCAGCCTGGGTTTTACCAACTACAGGAAATTTAAACACGATTGTGTTAAAAATAAAGATATCCTAAGCCTTAAATCAGTGGTTTCCAAACCTGTCCTCAAGGCTCCCCAACAGTACATGTTTTCCAGATCTCCTTGCTGGAGCACAGGTGTGTTCATTGTTGACTGTTTAAAAGATCAACAGGTGGTATAATGATATACCTTGTTCTGTAGGGAGATCTGGAAAACATGCACTGTTGGGGAGCCTTGAGGACTGGTTTTGAAACCTATGTCTTAAACTAAACTGAGGACTGAAGAGTTTAAAAATTGGTCCGACCAGATGGTGCAGGTGGATCTTATCTGCCGTCAAATTCTATGATATTTTTCTATGTTTAAAAGGAAAGATATAATTTTTTTTCAGAATTTTAGTTCTTTCCAAGATGCAAGTGTAAAAACCAAAAACATCCCTGTTAAAAACCACCCCCCTTCCCCCGTTACCTAAAACAGTGGCTCAAAAATTGGATCTATCCATAGTTCTACAGATATAAATGTCATTACCATATCCTCTGGGGATTAACTTCAGCAGTTCATTAGTGTTAAGAACAATTTAAAAATGCTTATTAATTTTTTTTAGAGGACTCCAGCTACTGTAAATGCATTGTAATGTTTTCTGAGACTCGATAAGAGTTAGGGCTATGCTATCATTCCTTGTACTTTATAATAAAGGTGTTACCATTAACCTTCCTGCCGTAACATTCTGCCTAGACCTTTCTCATTTGTTCCTAATTGACTTCCTTGCATCTTGTAAGCAGCTTTTTAAACCAACTGCCTGATGTTAAATCACCTTGGTGAGGTATTGATGTTTCATGTCATATATT
The DNA here is from genome assembly GCA_011038615.1 of Limnodynastes dumerilii. Taxonomy (NCBI): domain Eukaryota; kingdom Metazoa; phylum Chordata; class Amphibia; order Anura; family Limnodynastidae; genus Limnodynastes; species Limnodynastes dumerilii. The sequence goes on from WWET01005737.1 coordinate 60,612, forward strand.
CTTTTGTTGTTTTTTTTACTCAAGACTTTTCAATACTGTTTTATATGTTTTTTAAAAAGTTATCTAAAAGTGAAATAAAACTAAACAAAACCCTATTTCTGGACCTGATCAGAAATAGCCCCAGCCTCTTCAGAATCAATAAAAATCGGGGGATTCTAAACAAGTAGCTGACAATACCTACTTTATTCTGGCCGACAGCAAAAAAAAATTGGGGTGAGACTGAGAACACCCTCACTTTTCAATCGGATTGAATCAAACTGCAGATATGAGAAAATCTGTTCTAGCTAATCGTAAAACTCACTCTGACTTACCCTTAAGTTTATGACTAGGCTTACCCAGCTGACACTGGTAGAATTAACAAACTGTAGCTGTATAAAATAATACAGTGCTGAATATAGTGTATTTCTTTTGTTGATTGGACATCTACCTTCTGACATGGTAGTGGTTATTTTGACAGTTAGAAAAATAATGCAATAAGAACTCTTGTGTTCAGTTATTATCAGGTTGTTGTGATAGAGAAAATTACTTTTGTTGTAAAGGTGGAGTTACATGAAGGGAATAGTTGGATTTACTAATCTGAGATACTGGTTTTGAAACTTGGCTTTAGAAAAATTTGTAATAAAAATTTGTGATAATAATTTCTCACAATTATAATAATGGAAGCCCCTTGTTTCAAAAAGGCATTGTTGCTTTTCAGTGATTCTGTGGACACCGTGTCTACTGTATGGGTGTGGGTCCGCGGAAACAATTTCCCTATTTTGATAAGGGCGTTTCCTCTCAGCCAGTTTTGAACTGGCTGGGATTTCGATTGCATATGCCTCGATGAAGCACAGCAATCGATCCACGGAGCACCGAGCTCCCCAACCATTCCCCTAATTCTAACCCTAACCCTCCCCTCTCCTTACCCTAACCTCCCCTCTCCTTACCCTAACCCTAACCTTCCCTTCCCTGCTGCCTCATCCTAACCCACCATCTCCCACAGCCTGACCCTAACTCTCCCTTCCCTGCAGCCTGATCCTAATCCTAAGCGGCGGGATAGCGGCGGCGGCGGTGTTTCCGAATCAGAATGGGTGAAGTATGGCGATCGGCATACTCACCCATTCTGAAAAAAATGTATAAACTGGAGGGTATTCAAAATAGGGACATCCGAAAAAGAACTTTCGGATGTCCCTATTTCGGAAATTAAACCGCTACTGTATCATTGCCAACAAGATTAGAATTTTGAAAAATGTTATGTTGGTACGAATAGAATGAAAAAAATTCTAAATTTGGCATGGTACCCATTCACAGTGCCAACATTTGCTCTCCCTGGTATCTTCTGTACCCATGTCAAATTTCACTCTCCCCAGTACCTGCTGTACTTTCAACAAATTTTACTTTCCCCCACTAGATGTTGCGCTCTACTGAGCTTCCCTGGTTAGTGGTTAGATTTAGGGTTAGGGTTATGAATCATGGCTAGTGTTAGGCTCAGGATTATTGTAAAGTTGAACAAAGTACAAGTTGGCATTACAATATTCTACCAGACAGACAACGACTCTGCTAGATTAATGTGATCAGTGAACACTCTATGCATTTTAGTTCTGATATGTTAACTGTTGGCATTCAGATTATTGGAATGGTAAACCACTCCTGACCAGTTAATGATCAACAAAATCTATTGGAAAGTTGGGCTAAAGCTGAGTACACACTGTATTAACTTTGACAAGTTGCAATATATTGAGGTGACATTACCAACAACTTAAAAATATTGCAACATGCAGGATCGTTGGTGCGTACACCCAGTTATCATGTGATAAGCACAATAATTGGGTGATATACATGGAAATATGTACTTATCTTACTTTTGCTTCTCCCAGCATTCAGTTTGCCAACCAAAGCTAGTTAAAATGCATTAGAATGTATGGGCAGCAGAGTGACTCAGTGAGTAGCACTTGTGCCTCACAGGTCATGAGTTCGATACCTGGGCAAGACCCTATTTGCGTGAAGTTTGTATTTTTTGTTTCTTTGTGGGTTTCCAAAGTTCCACAAAATATTTGTTTTCATAAGTTAATGTTAATAATAATAAATGGAGAGTGATGGGTTTGTGGGAAGTTTGAGGAAGGGTGGTGGGTTGGTGTAGAACTATGTATGTTAAGGTTTGTCTGATGATTAAAGTATGTAAGCTTCATTATATTTCATCCTACCATTGTACAGTAGGTGACACATTTTTTCCTTGGCTGTGTGAATTAATGATTACAATAAGTGAACACAACCTGTAAAATAAGTAATGGCCATTAATGTTTCATAAGTCAGAATCTAAAGTTAATGTATACATTGTTTAGAAATATAATCTGCATGTTACAATTAATTAACAACTTTTTTTATTCTATGTGTGTTTAGCTCAAAATCCACAGTCAATTTGCAGTTTTTGGAGTGGCCTGGAGTAATCATTTGTTTTTAACTTTGCTTCCAGCTCCTACATCTGTCACATCTCCCACATAGTCAGTGCCAGTAGCCATAGTCATTCGTAGACATTAAATCTGATGGTGTTTTATTAAGTAGATGCTGTAGAAGGCTCTGTGTGGGTAATGGGGGTATAAGCATGAAATGGCTGTGATGATTTTCAAGGCATCTGTTGTGATTGGGTATGAGGAGGTTTGGCTGGAGATTTTGCTTGCTCTGTTTTTATGGTAATGTATTCATGAGTTTATGCTTTCCTTGGGAACCAGAGACTCATTTGAATTCTGTTTTTTTTTATTTTAGTCTTTAAATTAGTCATGGAGCATACGAAGATGTGTTCATGGGTTAAAATGTCTCTTTGGTAGGTTTAACCCTTTATTTCTTATACTTTGAACTTGCAGAACTTTTGCGTAAGTCTCTAAATTACCTTATGGATCAAAAAAAAAAAAAAAAAATTAACAATGTCAATTTTTTTTCTAAGAAGTTTTTAATTTTTAAAATAAAATCAGTAGAAATCTGTATAAATGGCAAATTCTACTGATTTTGCTTTATAGGTCACTGGTGCAGCCTCATCTGGAATACTGTGTTCAGTTCTGGAGGCCATATCTTCAGAAGGACATATATACATTCGAGACTGTGCAAAGAAGAGCAACTAAAATGGTCCATGGCCTGTGTCACACAACATACCAAGAAAGGCTAGAGGAACTAAACATGTATAGCTTGGAGCAGAGAAGTGACAAAGAGGATAGATTGCAGCTTTCACACATATATCAAGGGGTGTAACCAGGTAGAGGGAGGGTGGTATTATTCAAAGGAATAAATACATTAGAATATGAGGACATGTGTATAAACTGGTGGGTGGTAATTTTAAAGGAAAATGAGGAAATATTTCTTTAATGAGAGGGTTATTGATAAATCAAAAAGCTTCCATTCTGAGGTGGTAGAGGCTTACCAAGGTTAACAAGGTAAACGTTCTTGGGATAAATATAAGAATATCCTGAATCTTAAACTAAATTGAGGTTCAAATAGGGTTTAGGGTCATTATGGTCTAAAAAAATTATCATTTTCAAAATTCTATTCTTTAAGAAAAAATCATGACAATTTATTGCAATTATAAAATTATTTTTGGGATAATAATTACCGGTAAGTTTCATTAATTTTAAAATAAGACTGTTTAATTGGCATTGATCAGAAATAACATCTCAGTTCTATGTCAGATTTTATAGCACACTTTCAGGCCTTTAGGCTATTGTTTGATAACTTTCCTGTACTGTTTTCATTTACACAAGTTGTTACCAAGACACTAATATATCTTGCTGTTTTTACGGACATGTCTGAGGGGATAGAAACTATTTTTGATGCAAACATCAATCATGTCAGTTGCTGAATGAGACAGCAGGGCTTTGAGCGAGTTTTCTCTCCTAAACAATGTCGCCAACGGATTGCAACAGCCACTTGAAGACAAAGGGGGATACTGCGAGGACATTTCTATGACGGAAACGAAGGAAAAGGTTTTAACTTAACAACTATGAAGACAAGAGAATTGATGACATGATTAACTAGACGGCAAGTGGGGAAATAGCAGCTAAACAAAAGAAAACAAAAATGAATTGAAAGGTGTTTGAAGCTTTAAAAAAAGAGGTGTCTAGAGCCGTGAATGAATACACATTGGAAAATAAGGAATTATATTAGTAAAAATATATATTCCCTAAAAGCTATATGGAGCCTGTGAGTATAACGTGTACACATGGAACTTTAATTATTATTTTTTTGTCATTTTTAACTAAGAAACTTTCCAGACAGACTACTGTACAACCCTTGTTGAGGGGGACATATTTGGCATTTTTTGTTTAAATTTTGACAACGTGGATTGTGACTCTACTTTTTTGTACAATAACAACCCTATTTAAGCAGTATAACAACCTTAATTAAGTGTTGTTCCAATTATAAAGTGTGTACGCACTCATATTATACACTGCTAATATCCAGTAACTGACTGTACCATAAACAAACCATGATTGAGTCCTTCACTCACAGTACCCAACATTCATACAATAAAACCACGGACAACTTTATTGGGTTTAAAATGGGGCATAGATTTATTGAATAATATAAAGGAGAATATATTATGAATTGTAATCTTTGGACTATAAAATTTGGGGGTGGGACAAGGGGCCTGATCCAGACCTACGACCGCAAGCGATCTTACACCGCTCGGGAGCGTAAAACCGGGAGAAAAAACGCACTGCGCATGTGCAGTATGACAACTTCCGGTCGTCAAAAGGACATGAGCGTACAGCGAGCGTATTTTGTGCGTATTTTTCGTCCAAGGGGCGTGCGTTTTGTACGACGATAGTGCGGACGCTCGAGTTACTACACAGAGGTGGGGATAGCCATTTAAATTGTACAGTATGGGCATGCTAAGCCCCGTACGACCAGCGTATCGGTCCGAAAATTCGTACGGACGCAGGAAAAAATTAGGGTAGGGTTCAGCCGCCGTAATTAGGTACAATCAATGGGATTGTCATGGGCGTGAAAGTTTATACGCCCGGGCGATCATACGCTACGCTCGCGGGCGTAGGTCTGGATCAGCCCCAATGTGACCTAACCCTTATCTAAACTCTGTCACCTGACCTAGCCCCCCACCCCTTACTACAATCCACCAATTAGCACTAATCCTTATCAGAGAGTTGTAGAAAATTAACCCTGTGTTGATAATACTGTGATTGCAGACCCAATCGGTCATTTATTGTCCCTCCCATCTATACAATGCTCGGTCCTATTTCTATCTGTACATACATTTGCAAATATATGATAAGCCACCACCCATTATCGAGGCCCTTCTGTTATGGTGGTCCTAACTCTTGAAAAAGTAGAGATGTTGCTCATAGTAACCAATCACATTCTATATCTCATTTAACAATTGCATACAAGAGAATTTCAGCTGGAATCTGATTGGTTGCTATAGGCAACATCTCCACTTTTCCAAACCCTCAGCTTAGTAACATACATAAACACATAATGTGTTTTTTAAATTGAAAGCTAACACATCTTGGAGGCAACCCTTCAAAAATTGCTGCTGAGCTCAAACACCACCTGTCAACTGCTGATCCCAGACCGGCTTCCAAACAAGAATACCCAAAATGGTGGTTGCTCAGTTTAATTTATATGTTAATAAATACAAGTGTGTGAAAGAGAGAGGTAACATAATATATGACCCAATATGGGAACTCTCACTGTTAGGGCCTCATTCACTAAACGCAAATTTTTTGGACAAATTTGCATCGCGGGGCATCGCGGCGAATTTAATGCGAATAGTTTTCATTTTGATCCAAATTCACTAAGCTGCGAATTGCATGCGAATTTTTTAAACTCAGGCGATGCATTTTTTTTTTAATTTTTCATATTCGCGGCGAATTTTCTATTTTGTTCGTGGCGAATACATTGAACTCCATGTTAAACTATAGAGTTTGAATTTTTAGTTAAATTCGCTTGAACAAGCCTAAATTCGTTTGAATTTGAAGCAACTCACGTAACTACGCCGTGATCACGCGAGATTCTCAAATTCAAACTGAGTATATAAACGTTTGAGCCACCATTTTACTTTGCAGTCTTTAGAGGTGCTTCAGTGGTTTGGTGGTTTGGGCTTTCCTACTGGCTGTTTTGGTGTTATTTCTTACAGAAATCTGGTTACTTCTCTTGTTCTACTCATTATGTAAGTAATAATGAAAAGTAATTATGTTTTTTAATGCAAGTGTTATTATCTCCAAATGCTTTAAATGAAAGTTGTGAAAAACATGTAAAAGTATACTTGATAAAAATCATTAGGTTTAACATTTTCTAACAATATCTATTGTATTCATCCTAAAAACATGTTAAACATATCTTTAAACATGATTAAATATGTCTATACATACATATAAAAGTATGTGCCACTCCCACACTTGTAGAAAATAATCCTTAGTAGTACAAATGTATATACAAACATAACAGCAGCAAGGCTTTTTGTATTTTAAATATTACCTTGCCTGTCATGAAATATATATTTTTCTCTCTCTCTCTCTCTCTCTCTCTCGAGAGAGAGAGATGTATTAGTATAATCAACACATTAACATGATTCTAACATTCTTAATGTATGCTCTGCTACACAATGGCCTATATCCATAGTTACGTGTGAAACTTAAGATATTTCAAGCATAAACCATGATGATAGCAATGGTCTAAGATTGTTAATATTTAAAAACATAATTAGATTAAATATTACAGATGAAATAAACTAAGTGTAAATTATTTTAACATTGTTCATAAATGTATGTATTTGTGTACCTTTAGATGTTCAAACATATATGTTTGCATGCAAACAATACATAAACCTTCAATGTCTGTGTAATTAATATATTTGATACCTTGATTCAATAAATTAAAGGCCTTAATAATGTCTGAATCCATACCTTATTTATACACAATGTTGTGTATTATAATCATTCAATATATAAGATTTATAATTTTTTAATTTACACAACATAATTGTACATAAATCTTTATGTGAAAAATGTTAATATTTTTTTTAACTTTTACAACCTTTATAAGGTGACCATTTAAGCATTACATATAACTCTACGTGAGCATATAAAGAAAGAGAAAATCTTTAAAAATTTGCATTAACTGGTAATATTTTTGTGTGCACATGCTAGGTATTGTATGCAACACACAATGTATTAATGTTGTTAGATTTTTACTTTTGACAAATGTAATATTTTTTATAAATTTTTGGTTTATAAAATCTATAAAATACAAACATCATTTTCTATTTGAAAAAATAATAATTTTTATCATACTTTTTTCATACACAGTGCGAGTATGTCTTTGGGCTCGGATGAAGGTGCTGGACCATCTCAGCCGTCCAGACGGCCTCCAGCAAAGACCAAATCGGAGCGCAACGTGCGTTTTAGTGAGGCAGAAAACGATGCCCTGGTGGATAGTGTCCTCAAAAATTTTTCGGAGATGCTGGGTGAGGAAGCTGCCTCTACCTCCTATGCCCGGAAGCAACAGTTGTGGAAAGAGGCAATTGATGCAGTGAATGCTGTCAGCATCTACGAGCGGACGGAAAACATGGTGAGGAGGCGGTTTTCTGACATCAAGATTCATGT
>WWET01005737.1:68770-84867 GCA_011038615.1 Limnodynastes dumerilii
GGGGGGGGGGGGGAGTTAGTTAAAGGGGGGGGGGGGGGAGGGAGGGCTTAGCGTACCAACACTCCTGTGCGAAAGTATATTCCATTGCTTACGCCGGCTGAAGTTAGGGTAGCCTTCAGCCGGCGTAAGGAAGGGAAAATACGCCCGCAGAGGGGGAGTGTCGGGGTAAGTGAACGCCGATACGCTGTGCTTTAGTAAGAACAGTGCATTGGCGTAGTTCAGGATCAGGCCCAAAGAATCATGCAACAATAATAAATCAATGAAATCATTATTGACGTAAATGGGATGGGAATGACCACTGCCTGATGACACTTTAGGATCAAAAAGTTCCCCAATACTATACTATCCGGGTAGTAGTAGGTATCGTTATATGTGATAGTATCTTCATTGTAATCCTATAACTATTACCAAGCGTATTTTTAGGTATGTTTCAATTGCGCATGCATAGTAACCTCATTTACGTAGTTCACGTAGACTATACGTGCGGAAGTGCCTCACGGACGGACTTGTGAATCGCACGTGGGTACATATGTCCGGATCTCTGACTTAAAAATACGCACGTGTGAATTTAAATAAAAATGGGCGGGGGGAAGCATTTTAATGAAGGAATGTGGGCGTGACTATCATGATACACACATACGGAGGACATACACGCATGGGAATGTACACCGAAAGTTAAAGGTGGTTTATGGAAGTGTAAGTCTACTAGAGCACGGATTACCGAGGGAGTGACTGGGATTTTGGTGGGTGTTCCTTGCTACGTTCATGCGTTTATTTGCCATCACGTTTTCAAACGGATCTCTGAATACGGCCCTAAAGTCTTACCTCATACGGTAGTGGTGACTGAAGCTCGGTACCTTAATACAGTGCTGCTGGATGCGTGAAAAATCCTCTATGGGTCCGACGAGATGTTTAGGTTCTCTGGGCTCCATTGTCTGTGCGGTATCTGAGCGCGCCTCTCCTATGCAGGGCTGCAGTGCTTCTGTGGCGTGTCTTCCGGAGCGGTAGTGACCTCTGCTGTCATTTTTTCTTTTTAGACTTTTGGGGCCAGATTTACTAAGGGGCGAGTTATCTCGCCTGTAAAAATCAACGTACATGATCTCAAAATCGCTGTATTTACTATGTGGCGAGTTTTCCCAGCGATTTCGAAACTACAGCGATGTCCGTCGATTAAACTATGGCGAGTTTATGTTAAAATACGGTGAGTTTGTGTTATGTCCCTTTTAAATTATACTAAGATGACCACCAGTATAAAGTTAAAAATGCAGAGCGCAGCATACAATTAGCCTTTTGTATACTGTCGCATATAATACTAGATGGCACAGCATGCCCATGTTTTTCAGGGCTGTGCCTTTTAGTACGATAAAGCAGCAGCATGCTAAAGGTTATGGCATACCGCCGCATATATATTGTCCTCCCTAAATATATTTTAGTAAGTTAAGTTGTCTACAATCAAGAGAGAAGACATCAGAAAAGTAAGTATTATATTTATTACTTTTTAAAAGATTGCTTATATTAAAATTGTTATTTATTCTCAAGATGAGGCCAATATGGCATTACTTACTATAAGGGGCCACTATGTATTTTTACTATAAGGGGGTGCTATGTGTTTATACTGTAAAGGTCATGTGCTTAGAATTAAACAGCACTAAGTAATTAATGTGTTTAGAATTATCTAGTGCTATTGAATTTTAAGCACATGAATTATCTAGCGCTAGGTAATTAATGTGCTTAGAATTAAATAGCGCTAGGTAATTCTGAGTACACGAATTACCTAGCACTAGATAATAGAGGCACGGTGTACATTTTTATTTCATAAAGAGGCACGGGGTACATCATAATATATTCATTTATCAGGATGGGGACAACATTAGCTATTTATTGATTAATATGGGGACAGCATTAACTATTAATTGATTAATATGGGAACAGCATTAACTATTTGTTTGCATTTAAGTTATGGGGAAAACATAAACTATTGCTTTTAAGCAACGGGCACAACACTAAATATTGCTTTCAGGTGATGGGGGACATGGTTGTTAATTTTTAAGTGTCCGGGGACATGATTTATGTGGTGGCATAAAATGAATCCTATGAATGCTGCCGCCTATGGTACTAAAAGGCACAGCATGCCCTGCAGCACATGGTCAAGCTGTGCCTTATAGTACTATATGCCACAGCATATTAAGGGTTAATAGCATGCCGTGGCAGGGTTTTAAAGGACAGGTCTCATAATTTAGACTAAATTTACATAATTTTCATAAAAAAATAAAAAATAGTGTCAGTTTGTCCAAAATCGATACTCACACCCACCTCTATTTTCTAGCCAGAGTTTGAGGTGAGTTTAAAGAGATTTTACGAGTTGCTGTTTAATAAATTCAGCTATTTGTATACTTTGCCTTTTGAAACTCGCCGTAGTGATTTTTACTACAGCGAGGTTGAAAAACCCTAATTTCTGGCGAGTTTATCCCGAATGTGCTGTAGTAAACACGGCAATTTTAAACTCGCCGCAGATTGCATCCGCTTTTGGATGTATATTTACACCAATATTCTAAAGACCAAATTAAATCAATAAAAATTTCATTAGTATTTTATTATTGTTGCATGCTTCTTGGTCACAAGATTCCCCAGTGTTGTTATAAAGTATATATGTTGATTATTTATAAGAGTCGCAATATACTAGTGATTTTACTAAAGATGCGCATGGTACTGTGATAATCATTCAGTTTTTGTTGCACGACTTAGAGGTAGAAGAAAAATTACTTCACTGAAAGGGTGATAGATAAGTGGAATAACCTCCCATCTGAGGTGGTTGAAGGTAACACAGGAGAACAGTGTAACATGCTTGGGATAAATATAAGGATATCTTAAATCTTAAACTAAATTGAGAGTAAATAGGGTCTAGGGTCAACATAACTTTAAATAAACAAATGGGCACACTGGATGGGCCACGTGGCTCTTATCAAGCCGTCACTTTATATGTTTCTATGTTTCTAAAGGGAACACCTTAGATTGCTGTTTTGGCAGCGCTACCTTATACCTTATTTCATTTTTTAAATTGTGGACGCCTACGTATTTGGAGTTCTGATCCCCAAACCTCTATGCCTTGAGTTGCTATTTATTTTCATATTGATCACAAACTATTTTTATTAATATATACACCAAACATATTATTAACTAAAGAGGTCAAAACAGAAGTTTTCAGTATATTGAGTTAAAAATAAGTGTTGCTAAGATTTACTAAAGGGGCAAAACCATCCATGTTGCTCCATAGTGACAGAGCCCTGATAGTATTTAAAAAACTCCAAAAGCATGGCATATGGTGGAGAGTCAGACACGTACCATTCTGACGAAAGCCTGCTCGAAACCACTACATCTAAGGATGCCTGGTCCACAGTGACACCTGCTTGACACTTCCATACTTGACTGTGATGCCGGATCTACACCTCCAAACTCGACTCAATGTGGAAGAGTGAGTACAATACTTTATCTTAGCGTTAGGGTTAAGCTGCAGTTAGGGTTAGAGTTAGACTGAGGATAGGGTTAGAGTTAGGCTGCGGTAATAGTTAGCATTGCTGTAGGACTTTTAAGAGTAACAATTTCATTAGTGTTTTATTATTGTTGCATGCTTCTTTGTCACAAGATTCCCCAGTGTTGTTATAAAGTATATATGTCGATTATTTATAAGAGTCGCAATATTCTAGTGATTTTACTAAAGAAGTGCATGGTACTGTGATACTCATTCAGTTTCTGTTGCATGGCTTAGAGGTAGAAGAAAAATTACTTTACTGAAAGGGTGATAGATAAGTGGAATTGCCTTCCATCTGAGGGGGTAGAGGGTAACACAGTAGAACAGTGTAAACATGATTGGGATAAATATAAGGATATCTTAAATCTTAAACTAAATTGAGAGTAAATATGGTCTAGGGTCAGCATAACTTTAAATAAACAAATGGGCAGACTGGATGGGCCACGTGGCTCTTATCAAGCCGTCACTTTATATGGTTCTATGTTTCTAAAGGGAACACCATAGATTGCTGTTTTGGCAGCATCTCTGTATAGGTGAGCAGCGCTACCTTATACCTTATTTCATTTTTTAAATTGTGGACGCCTATGTATTTGGAGTTCTGATCCCTGACTCAACCTCTATGCCTTGCGTTGCTATTTATTTTCATATTGATCACAAACTATTTTTATTAATATATACACCAAACATATTATTAACTAAAGAGGTCAAAACAGAAGTTTTCAGTATATTGAGTTAAAAATAAGTGTTGCTAAGATTTACTAAAGGGGCAAAACCATCCATGTTGCTCCATAGTGACAGAGCCCTGATAGTATTTAAAAAACTCCAAAAGCATGGCATATGGTGGAGAGTCAGACACGTACCATTCTGACGAAAGCCTGCTCGAAACCACTACATCTAAGGATGCCTGGTCCACAGTGACACCTGCTTGACACTTCCATACTTGACTGTGATGCCGGATCTACACCTCCAAACTCGACTCAATGTGGAAGAGTGAGTACAATACTTTATCTTAGCGTTAGGGTTAAGCTGCAGTTAGGGTTAGAGTTAGACTGAGGATAGGGTTAGAGTTAGGCTGCGGTAATAGTTAGCATTGCTGTAGGACCTTTAAGAGTTAGTAATACGATATAATTATACCGTCAACCTTAGTGTTGTCAGGAAAACAACCCTATTGAGTTTATTAATATGGACAGGCATTTATACACTGTGGGCCTGATACTGACCTACAATGGTCTAACGCTCAGCGTTCCCTTCCCCGACACTCCCCCTTGCTCCAGCGTATAAACAGTCGCTTACATCTGCCCGGCACATGCGCAGATCGTCTTTTTAGAAGATCTTATGCGTACGCCCGGTGTATTAACGCCGGGTGACAGAGCTCTGGATCAGGCCCTGTAGGACTAATGTTTAGTACAATAATGTTGATAAAATTACATTATATGCACATACCACACCTAAAAGCATAATGATGTCAGCACATTGTTGAATTTGCTAACACCGGGCCTGATTCACAAAGTTACGCATGAGATTCAAATGTTACACATGGGAATCCATTAAGCACAGACTTCAACTCCGTTCTTAGTGGGTTAAGTAAGAAGGGGCGTTTTAGTCCTCCATAAGAAAGAAGTTAGGAAGAGTGGGTCGTGGAAGCATTTAAATGGGGCATTAAGGGCGCGGTTTGCTAAGTACATACTTGCTTAAGCAACTTAAGTACAGACATATGCAGGGAGAGTTAAGGTTGCCCTATGGAGGCAGAAATCAGCTAAAATCCTTAGGAATGATGGCACAGGAGTTGCCTTGCCACTTAGGTGTGTATTTTTGCAAATCTGCAGGTAATTATTTTTGGGCGAAATGCGCATGTGCATGGAAGATGTTATGCCCTGGATCTCAGAGCATAAGGAGGAGATTCCCACACATTCACAACTCAGTATGACAACACTCCGTACGTGTGAGAATACACAATGTGGGTGGGGGAGGTGGAGGAGGTAAGGTAGGGCTATGGTCACAGAAGTCAGCTAAATTTCTTAAGTCTGAATATGGTCCCATGTTCCTTTTTGTGTGAGGTTTATGTGTTTCCACCAGGTACTCCATGATCTGCCCATGTGACAAAATACCTGTTAAACATGGTCGTGAGCAGTACGATGGTCTGGGGTGTGGGTTGCCAGTATAAATGGCTCTTTTTCAAAATTCGAGGAGGAGAAGCGATCGATGTTCCATATGTGCCGAACGGTAAGCATTTTTGACCTATAAATAGGTTTCGGCTGTCTCTACTTCTAAAAGCAGCATTTCCAGGCAGCCACTCCCACCGGATGGTCTGTGATGTCATCCTAGCTGTCGTCTAGCATTCAGAATACTGGTAGATCATTGTTGACAAGGAGAGGCATCCTGGTTACTAGGCAGCCAGGACACAAAATGTTCTAACTCCACTTGGTGCAAATGTGTGTGTGACAAATTTCAATTACGTTTAGGAGACCTGAAAGTAGCTATTGACTAAGATGGCAAATTTTGGCACCAAGGACTGGATCCAGACCCCTGCATGCTTTTCCGGACATGCGGTGGGTCTGTTAGTCTGAACTCCCCCTTTCACTCACCTCTCTCTTGAGCGGACATTGTGTAACTTATACTGCCATAGGGCAACTTTAAGTCACATGAGCGTATCAGTATTCCATCCGACTGCTGATCTGCTCATAAATACCAACGGTACAGTTTAAATGCTGAGCCTCTGCCCACCTTGGCGGGCGAAGGGAAAGCCCAGCCCCCTTTTTAAGAAAACTATCCAGGGTATGAAACGAGTTTCCGTATGATAGCAGTTACGTTTGTAAAATGTACGTAACACCTGGAGGGCGCATGCACCCTCCCCTCAAAACACCCCACTTAGGCACTTTGCATGCCTGGGGTGCCGGACAAAAGTCTGGATCCAGCCCCAAGTAACAAGGTGGGGAGTGGGGTGACCTGTGCCTTCCTTCAAAGGACCAGCACCTTTTGAAGATGAAATGTAACCAGTGCATGGTAATATAGGCCTGATCCATATTTCATCAAACGGAGGTGTTTTGTGATCAAAATAATTGCAAATTGTTCCCCCCTCTAGATAATGTGGTGCATGTGCGAGCACTGCGGTACCAGGATGGAATTCTGTGGCGGGGGAGGAGTGTTTATTCCCTCACTGTCTGCATTTTATGTGGTGACAGTGCCAATATCTAAAGCTAGAGGTGGGCTGGCTTAAGTCCGTACAAGGTTGGGGAGTGGTCTCCTCTCGCTCATATGGATTTGAAGATGCAGCAGGGATCTGGCATCAGAGGTCTTGGACCAGTCCATATTGTGTATTGTTTTTTTAGCATCATATTCAGCTAATAACACATTGATATGTTTAAAGTCAGATCCGGATTCATAGTTACGTATTTTTCGTCTTATGTACGTTGCTTTAAGAATTGAGCTACTACGCATTCGTCGTAGCTTATTTACACATTCTACGTACAGAAATGGTACGCAGATAGTGCAAATAAAGCTACTACGCATGTGTAGTAGCTCAATTTTTAAAACAACGTATGTAAAGCGTAAATTACATAACTGTGAATCCGGACCTCACTTTTTACATTGATTATTAGCTACAGGGCTTGTACAGTCAGGATGCAGTTGCCATTACAAACGGCTTATTTCAAACAATAAATCAGCCGAAATCTTCATTTTGCCAGCACCATTGTCTACTGCATTTTTATAGTGAAAGTTTACACTACGAATGATAAATGTTCTTATTTCAACAAGGTACCTGCTCTGGATAGGGATAGGCTGCGGGACAGAAAGGGTTAGGCTCCAGAGAGGGGAAGGTTAAGGTTAGGCTGTGCGACAAGGTAGGTTAGGGTTAGGGGAGAGTTATTGTTAGGCTGCAAACTCGGATGGTTAGAATTAGGGTTGGGCAGGGGTTAGGCTGCCAAGAGGGGAGGTCTAAGGTTAGGGTTAGGAGAGGGTTGAGGTTAGGCTGCGAACTCGGATAGTTATGGTTAGGGGAAGGTTAGGCTGCGGGATGGTAGGGTTAAGAAAAATTACCTTTCACCGTTGCCGTTGCCGGAGCCATCTTTTCTAAATTCAGACTGATGAAAACTGACGGCATTTGGCCCTTCTCTGCCACAAAGTGATCGGTCCAAAGAACCGGAGAACCACAACCCTATAATCCCTGGGTGTATCCTTTTTTTCTCTTTATACAGTTTCTTTATGTACTGTTCAGCATAAAACAGCTGCCTTTCTCTTACAAGTGTTATATGGAGGGCGTGCGATGCCTGGAAACCGAATAACAAGCTGATATTTATATTTCCATGAAAATGTCATTTGTTCATGACCCTTTAAGAACCAACTGTCATTGTCTATTTCACAGAATAATATTCACTCCACATTCCCTGACCTAGAGGTCATCCTATTACCTGCTCTTATATCACTAGTAAAAACATTTCTTGCTTCACTCTTTCTAATACCAAGAAATGATTAGCCTGAATAATCTGTGTGCATTATATTTATATGGCCAATTACCCAAACGGATAAAAATCTTCCAGCCTTAACACATATGAGAATTAAGCAGAGTTACATCCATGGCCGTAATATAAAAAATCTTGTAGTCAAGACAGATAATACTGGATTTGTGACTCCATCATTTATGCACCAAGCCAGGGTGTTACATTTGTACTAACTATGGGGTCTATTTACTTACCTGCCTCGTTCCCTGTGATGGCTTATCTTTACTATGAGCCTGGCAGCTTCCTTCACAGTATTTACAAATACTCACCCCTCCTGCGAGGTCCCGCGATGATCCACCGGGTCCTCGCAGTGCTTCTCATTCATGCGATGCATGAATGAAGTACTGCACATGCGCAGTAACTCTCGCAGTAACACCTCGCATGCACAGTGTATTCATGCCGGGACCGGACAGCTGCAGTCGGGCGGGTTGCCCGGGCAGGTGAGTTTTTACTATTTAGTTATTTTTTTCTATTTTTTTGTATTATTTTATTTTCACTAAACTAATATTCTTATGTATTTTGGTGGTCTCCCCATACATACCCCCCCTTTTCCTCCCCCTAATAACAGCTATTAGAGGGAGGAAAAGAGGGGTGTATGGGGACATCGCTGGAATACTTACCCCTAATGCCAGCCTGGTGTTAGTCTTACCCCGGGAGCGCAGTGTAAAACACCGCTTTGTCATTTTGTAAATATTATGCAGTTCATTTTAATGCAATAGTGCCAGTTATCAAGTGAAAATTGACACTATCACATTAAAATGATCTTTGCAAATAGGCCCCTAAATAACATGTAGACTGGGAATAATTGTTCTCACTCAAGATAACATGTCTTGTCTTGTACTTGAAAATATGTGGTTTACTATCTTAAATGCCCATGTATATATTAGGAAAACTACAAAAACAGGGATGGAAGGTGACAGACAAGGGGCCAGGTGAAGCCAGGCAAAAAAACGACTTATTCTCTAGCTGATGTAGGGAACATTAAAGATAACAGTAAAAATATTGATGTTGAAATAAAACTAAATATACTTCAGCAGCTAACAGATGGGGGATGAGAGAGCCCCCAAAAGAGGAAGCAAAACAAAAGCAATAGCGCTTCAAGTATAATGAATACTATTTATTAAGACACTTTATAAAATTATACTACGAACAAGATAAAAAAGTATATATTAAAAGCAACAATACTTAATGCAATTCTGGGACCGGATTCACACTTTTTCTACTTTTCCTGTGCGTATTTTTAGGTACGGTTGAACTACTCAAGTGTAGTAGCTTATTTTACGCAAGCTACGTAGGATTTAGGCACGGAAGTCCATTACGCATGGATTTGTAAATCGGTTAGGGACATACGTACGGAGGGGCGTGGTACATGCGTAGTTTATTGAAAGTGGGTGGGGGGACATTTAAATGGACTAATATGGGCGCGGTTTGTCATGTACGCACATACGGAAGGAAAATACGCACGTAACTACACACGTACAGTTAAAGTTGTCCTTTGGAGGCGTCAGTTACCGAGAACCTGTCCGTGTAAGACGAGTGTCATGGGTGTTTCCTTGCTACGTACGTGCGTATATTTACGTACTTTATAAACACGCATCTGTGAATACAGCTCATGAGCGCGATTCTCAACCCCTATCAGATTAGCAGCTGGTGATCAAGCACACTGCTAGTAAACAATAATAAGGTACTGAAAGAATGTAATTCCAATAAACTGGAATAGATTTGATGTTGAATGTCCAGTATATTTACCAGAATACAGGGAGCCCCAATAAGGAATCACTTGTACATAACAAGCACAAAATGTATCTCCATATGCTGTTTATTCTAGAGATGTTCACTGACGCCCGTGTTTTGGTTTTGGATCTGTTTTTTTTTTTTGCAAAAATTGCTACCAAATGCTAAAATCGCATAATTTGGCTCTTTATTGTTCCTATAACAATAACAATAATTTCTAGTTAATTCATTCTTTTGAAAATCATTTCAGGGAGAAAAGTAAAAGCATAGGGGCAATTCCTGCTTCGCCAATGTTTGTTGATGGGTGTCCTGCAAAGTAAACACTTACACATTTCAAAAGTCAAATATTTCTAGTTGATGGGAGTTCAAAAAAATGTAATAAATATCTACAACAGCCTATGTATTAGAGTGATTTTATGTATTCTCCACACATTCCTCCTACTCCCTTGTATTCTACAAATATTCCCCTACTCCCCATGCATTCTCCAGACTTCCCCTGTATTCTCCAGATTTCCCCATACTCCCCTGCATATTCTCCAGACTTTCCCATACTCCCCTGTATTCTCCAGACTTTCCCATACCTCCCTGTATTCTCTAGACTTTCCCATACCTCCCTGTATTCTCCAGATTTCCCCATACTCCCCTGCATATTCTCCAGACTTCCCCATACTCCCCTGTATTCTCCAGACTTCCCCATATGTCGCTGTGTATTCTACAGTCTTCCTCATACGCCCCTGTGTATTCTCCAGACTTCCCCATATTCCCCTGTGTACTCTACAGACTTCCCCATACGCCCCTGTGTATTCTCCAGACTTCCCCATTCGCCCCTGTGTATTCTCCAGACTTCCCCATATGCCCCTGTGTATTCCCCAGACTTCCTCATATGCCCCTATGTATTCTTCAGACTTCCCCTGTAAACTTGATATGTTTGGCCAGCCTCCATGTCTGCCCCTTTTTGTTATGTCCAGTCTCCATGTCTGCCCCTTATTATTATGTCCAGTCTCCATGTTCTCCATATCTGCCCCTTTGTGCCAGCCTCCATATCTGCCCCTTAGTGCCAGCCTCCATATCTGCCCCTTTGTGCCAGCCTCCATATCTGCCCCTTAGTTCCAGACACCATATCTGCCCATTAGTGCCAGCCTCCACCCCTTAGTGCCAGCCTCCATATCTGCCCCTTAATGCCAGCCTCCATATCTGCCTCTCAGTGCCAGCCTCCATATCTGCCCCTTAGTGCCAGCCTCCATATTTGCCCCTTAGTGCCAACCTCCATATCTGCCCCATAGTGCCAGCCTCCATATCTGCCCCTTAGTGCCAGCCTCCATATCTGCCCCTTAGTTCCAGACACCATATCTGCCCATTAGTGCCAGCCTCCATGCCAGCACATTTTTTTCTTTTCTCACTTCCTCCGCGCGGCTCCTATCCGGCTCTCCCTCTCTCCGGCGTCTGCTGTGCGGTCACGTGATTGCAGGTAATACAGGGCTCCTACGCGAGCCCTGTAGAACTAAATCTCTTAACTTGAATGACAGTGACCGTATAACCTAGGTACCATTGAGCTCATGGGAGTTGCATCCCTCATAGTTGCATCCCCAAGTGACGGGCTGTCAGGGCTGTATTTTGTGGTGATGCCTTGAATTCCAACCATCAAAACTATGTGGCCTTAAAGTACTTATATCCTGTGTCTGGGCAAGAGGTCAGATCCTCTATATCCATAAGATAATTGTTTTAGACAAACAAGTCCATCAGAGGTGGCGGTTGGGTGAAATACAGTACAAAGAAATTAGCGATCTGGCTACACTATTCAAATGTTTAAATAAAATAATGTTTGTATTAGGAAATCAACATTTCCCTCCAATGGAAAGAAAAAAGTCATTGGGGTTTTCAGAATCTAAGCTGAAACTGAACATTTTTTCTTCCTAGAATGGCCTATTATTTGGACAAGTCCACCAAATATAAATAAAAGAACCAGGCTCCAGTGAGCATCTGCAACTCATAGCGGAGTTAAAGGGGTTACTTTTATGTAACACAGTAGGCCATCAATACCATTGTGAGAGAAGATGAAAGAAAGTTTTAGTGGTTGTGATGTTAGGTGAGCAAGTGGAAATCACTTTAAATATTTTTTGGACCAAGCAATGCCCACAGTAGAGATTCATATCCTCTACACTGAGGCTCCAAATGCCCTCAGTATTGTCACATATGTTAGTATTTCTTTATTTGCCCAACTGCCAACATTAAACCTATCGTTTCTTTCTTTTTATTTACCTTTGCTGTCTTCTGTCCACCAAAGTGTTGCAGGCTGTTTCTTTCTTAATGATAATAATGTTGCTTATACTTCTAAAACTTTTTAGTTTGTACTTCATACTCAAGCTTTTATAAAAGAATTGTATTGCACATCTGTATTTTTTTCTTGCTTATATTTTTATATCTATTACATGCATAAATAAAGAACTGAAAAAATCAGGTGTACAATGTTATTATAACAGTGTGTGATGATTTAATGTATAAAGCTACAATTTATCATACACATAGTATATGTGTCATTCACTAAGTGACACAAACTAAACTTTTAAAATAATTTAAAAGGAATGTGATTCGCCACTACGATGAGTTCATTTGCCACATATTTATTCTAGTTATGCAGTGGCAATTTTTCTTCAGGTCCAGATCATACAGCATGGACACCACTGTCCAGTAATCAGGATTAGCGAAAGGTAGTATTTTTCCCTAACCCTTACCTTAACCTTAATTTCACGCAGCCTAACCATAACCTTCCCCCTTCTATCAGCCTAACCTTAACCCTCCATGTCCCACAGCCTAACCCTAACCTTTTCTTTCTATCAGCTTAACCTGCTATATCCCACAGCCTAACCTCCCTCTTCTATCAACTAACCACAATCCGCTATAGCATATGCAGCCTGACAGGGAGATTAGAATGCACTATTGGGAATAGTTACCTTGTCGAAATAGGGTCATTCGTGCCCGTTCCCAATTGGAATCTTCCTTACATGCATGGTTTCCGCACGGATACAGCCGCGATTAAGCTGTTGTATGTATCAATGCCGAAAATCAGCTAATCGCAGCGGCAACAGTATCCCACTTGAAAGGAACACTTTAACTGTCATTTTTTACTGTAAAGTTACTGCCTATTTTATTGTCAAGATGTGTAGGAAGGGCCTTGCTCTATTACTGGAAATGAGACTCCTATGGTAAACAAAAATGCCTCACACAGTCCAGAGAATTCTAGGAGGAGTATGTTATGACTGCATATGGCTGCGGTCCCTCAGAAAACCACTAACTAAATTGCAAAGGGTTTCTTTTGTCTATAGATTAAAGGGTCTGATGTAGACTGAAATGTAAAATATAATTTTCTGCTTAATGTTAAATAGCAATCCAGACACAAACACAAGTGTAACTCTGAATTGGTGTGCAAGTATAACAATTGGCATGCCGATACATAAAAGTCAATCACAATAAAGATACTGTAAATTCAGCAGATATATCTCTTTCCCCAGTAATGCAAATGCAAATGTGGTTATGCTTTCTGCAACCTCTTAATAGACTGTAATTGTACATAAAATGTATTATATAGTATATTCTATAAGCAAAAAAACACTTGCAGTTTAACTTGTCTGACTTGTACATTGACTCAAAATCAGAGACCTTTAAAACTTTACCACTCATACTCCAAAAAGTAATGACATTAGGACATAAAGGCTGGAGCCTTAATAGATGGTTCCCTAAGCAATACAGACAAAAAATGTAAGGCTCTGAAAATAACAGAGAGGGACGTCTCCTGTGCACACACACACACACACACACTTACACACACTTACATTTAACACCTAACTCTGGGCTCCATTTATGGTGATGACTTTGTTTTCAGGAGATAAAGACCATTTTCAGGGTCCAGAACCCTCTCTTATCTTGTCCTTACTGTATGATTGAAATATGTAGACCAGCCCACCATGTGTATATGGTATGCCCAGAGGCCTGGCTTGCCCCACGTACGGAAGTGCTAGATATACAGAATCAACGTCCATACATCCAGTGCTCCCTGCGTAGCCCAGTGTTCTGGGTATGCACAGTGTGTTCTAAGCAGCTGATTTACACAAACAGTTTGTGTAAATCATCTGTATTATGAAGGTCTGAATCCAGTCCAACCTTATTAAAGAGGGAGGTGACAAAGCTGATTTTCTGATTGTAAAAGTTGGGTACTAATATATTATATATTACTACTACATAAATTATACTAAACAAGTTCTGTACATTTACATAAATGTACAGAGCTTAACATTCTTAGTATTATTTATGGACCTAAAAAAATGTTTCCCAGCAGCACATATTTGCTGCTTTTGTTTTGTTTTCCCTTATTTTACTTGGGTTACACATGACTTAGGATTGCTGATTGGAAATTTATGGTGCGTCAAGCAAACAACATGTTTTTTTGGAAGGAATGCAGACAGAAGAACACTGCACCAACATAAGAAAAATATTCAGTGTTGTAGGGTGAGCTAAATATGTACACTTCAAGGGTGTATATTGACTATATAAGGGAAGACTTTAATTGGCTTTTAAAAGGGGACATAGGTTTATTGAATATAAATCAAATTGGTGGAATTTTTTAATGACTATAAAATTTAGGGTTGAGCAAGGTGGCAAATAGCAGGTGGTTGTCACCTCTGGAACTCAAAGCAACAACTAAAAGTCATAGATAAAGGTGCCCCCACCACCACCCAGCACCCCCGACTCCACCACTTCACACATGCACACTTCACCTGACAAAGGAGGCAGACCAGGCCCCGTCGTGGGACAGGCGACCTAGCATTAACTCGAAGGGTGCGCCTCTGATAACAGATATTTTCACCCCATTCTTTTTTCACTGTCCAAACAAAATATGGTGACACACCATCTCCACCACCCAACCAATGCCCCGTCTGTGAATAAATACACGTACATGAAACACATCCTAAACAAGGGAGGGAGGGAGGGCAAAGATTTTCAAAAGAGGAGGAGAGCAACACCACACAACCCAATATATAAAGTAGGTCACCTGACCCAACGCTGCCCCCCCCCCTTACCATTGAACCAATCAAAACCTCAACACAATTACCATATTCCAGAACAATCCTAATAATAAATGCCTGCTGTATGTTAAGGCCCAGCTGGTCACTTATGCTCCCTCACACTTAATCAGTGCTCGGTTTTCTATGACAATAAACGCTGCTGAAAAGAACATTGGGATTCTTTTAATTAACAAACTCTGTAAGTAGACTTATGGGACCTGATTCAGACTTAAGAAGGATCTTGAAATTAAGGGCCTGATTCACACTTAAGAAGTTTCTGCTTCTTAAGAACGTATTTGCCCGAAATGACCTACTGCGCATGCATAGTAGGTCATTTACGCTATCTACGTACCAGATCGGTATGTAGATAGCGTAGGTGCGGCACTCGTAAGTGCCATAAGCTACCTAAAAACAGGGGGCGGGTTAGGGACTGGAAGATGAGTTAGGTGCGCAAGTGTGAATCAGGTCCTAAAAGAGGAAAGTCACTCCTGGGCTAAACCATGTTGATTTCAGGGGGAGTCTAGTGAATTGTATTCTTTGCATGCAGGGATATATCTTTGAATTGCTTACTGCACACAGATACTGACCAGCTTTACTATCACACTGTTATTTAGACTTGGGATAGGAAACATCACCTCTCAACTCTAATACTGTTTGCAACAGATGAAATATGACTCCCCTGTAATCACCATGGTTTAGCCCAGGAGTAACTTTCCTCTCTTATTTTCTTATTATAAGATCCTTCTTAAGTCTGAATTCGGCCCATGGTCCAGGTGAATACACAATAACATTTTCATTTCACGTAAAAAAAAAATAAAGAAATGTGTATTTTAATTAATTTGTTTCTTATAAATAATAAATAAATCAGGTTATCATAACATAAAAAATTATAATTTATAAACAGTAAATGTTTTTCAAAACAAAATAGCAAAAACAACAATGGGGTAGATCCAGAACTACGTTTGTCGTATGCTTATTCGCGTAGCGTATTTTCGTGTGCGTAAATTCATTACACTCCCCTCGGCACACCCCTTGCATGGACGTATTTTGTCAAGATACGCTTTCCAATACAACCCCCGCCTACTTCACGTATTTCAGATGTATTTTGTTGTAACGTAAAATTGGCACGCCCACACGTAAGTATTTACGTGACACATACGTGAATGGCCCATACGTTCACAATTACGCTACGCTATTGAGCGTATTTTCTATGGTGCGCATGCGCAGTACTTACAAATAAGCAATTTTACGTCTCCGCCACGCGTAAATTCGCTC
>WWET01005738.1:0-24637 GCA_011038615.1 Limnodynastes dumerilii
CCTTAATGACTGGACACTGCAGCTGTAATACAGACCAGGAAAGTCTGTGAATGCCTTCTGTATGTCACAATTCTTCTTAGGTCACCCTCAGCATTGTCTTTGTAATAGAGGCCAAGGAAGACTGTGCATGACTGCTGTATGTCAGAGTTCCCCTTAGGTCACCCCCCAGTACAGTGAATAAATTATCACATTGCTAGGAAACAAGGGCTTCCCACTCACACAGCACACAGCGATTTGGAGTTTTTATCTCTTTTATTATAGCAAACTGTAAGCTGACATTTTCACTGTGTTTCTCCCTGAAGCTAAAAACACCCCCAGCCCACCAGAAGGAGTTATTATAGCTGATTTCTCCTCCAGTACACCAGGAAAATCCAAGTGAAGTGGTCACCTTACTCCTCTCATGTGAAAGCAGTGTCAGTGCACCCAGCAGAGGGCTCTTACTTGACATGCCCAACGTTATGAGCTATTTGAATTCTCTCTCCTATCTCTATGTTGCAGCACATTTTCCTAAATTGTAAAACACCTGTCATTTTCTCTGAAATCTCACCCCTCAAAGGCACTCCCCAGGATCATCAGCTCCCTAACAAAATAAACAGCTAGTGAAAAGACCCTTTCTGCACTGAGTTCTGCCTTCCGAATCATATTCTAATGTAATCAATGTAATGTGGCTTTCTGAAAAAGGAAGTAGAAAAAAAGGCCACATTTTCCACTTTAACCTGTTCCAGTTTTTTTATTTTTAATTATTTCACTATAAATTGCATGCAGCACCAGGAGACAATTCTCCACAGACTAGTGAAAATTTCATCTTAATGCATAAAATACTTTCTGAGCTACAGCCTCTCAAACACCATGCCCCCCCCCCTCTGACAGAAAGTCAGTGGCAGAGGGCCTGATTCAGAGATCCGTCGGCGATCGGGCCGCAAATTTATGCATCTAAGTGGCAGGTCAGAACAGGTTACACCCACCAGAATAAACAGTCACTCCCCTCGCAAACCCCGGCCGGACCTAAACTTACACCTGCATTGACTTGCCCTATCTGGCCGCACTCATTTACGACCTTATGTGTATTAGTTGAGTATATTTAGATGACATCCCTGACAGATGACACCAATACCAGATGACACCCTGATGGCAGATGACAATGTACCAATGTCTTATCATCCTTTGCGAAGAATAGATGCCATTGAAGAATAAATGCCATTGAAGACTGGGTGCCATTGAGGACTATATTAGTGCTTCACCACCGATTACTAAGATTACATCATGGAGAGAAGTCCAAGACAAAAGAAAGATCTGTACTGAGAATATCACAGAAGAATAGGAGCTTGTGGGATTTTTCCTCATGCTGTTCGCCAAAAATAACCTTGAGGTTTTTTCATCCCCACAAGCTCAAATGCTAGGTACCATCGACCCAGCTATAGTATATGAATTAACATTCATGTATACTTAATAACCCAGCAACAAGCACAATGAGTTAAATGGTAGTCTATGTCTCATGAACCTAGACATTCTAAATCTTGATAAGAACTATGAGAACTTGGAAACATCGGGTTGAAGATCAAGGTCATCAGTAATAAGCATGAAAAATATGCGATTGATATCATAAGAAAGAGTTGTATTCATGTAATCGATATAATATTATTATTTCAAAATTTGTGGTAGTCTTTGGATACTACCAGAGAGTGGACTGTGGAAACCGGAATATGGATAAATAATAATATAATATATATGTCATATATATGTTATACCAATCTGTTTCTATGTTACCTGAATTTTAGACAAAGGCAGAGTTAACTATTGATATGGTAATTAGCAGGGACTTCCCTTTGATCAGGAGAAGGCTTTCCTCCCCCAACACTGGCCCAATCAGAATATGTTGGAGATTAACCAATCATAGTTCAGAAAAGTTCTAGTGAGGGACAAACTCCATTCGAAAGTTCAGTTAGATATGTTACAAAGAAATTCCCACCTCAATCAGGTTAATCAATCATAGTTCAGAAAAGTTCTAGTGAGGGACAAACTCCATTCAAACATTCAGTTTTGGATCTAGAAGGAGCAAGGTGTGGAGGTTTTTAATATGTAAGGGCTAGGAGGTACATGCTGGCTGGGGTTCTCCAGGTGATCTGAAGGCAAGGTCTGATGGGGCAATGAGGTAACTGGGATATCTCTCTCTCTATCTTTTAATCTTTATTCTCTCTAAAATTAGTATTCATCTGTAATATGCATTTTGGTTTAAACACACGTAAAATCATTAATTGTCTAAACTCTGCTGGATAATGTGAAAATCCCTTTATCTATGGTAGCCATCTTGGGTAACATGTGTTAGCAGCCATATTGAAAATACCCTTTGTCTGAATGAACTAATGTAATGTCTATTACCTGTGTATTCCTGTAAATGTATAATAAATGATTGTTAATCTTTGTTAAACCTTATTAGACAAAAAAATATCAGTATCCACACTGCATCCTTCATCTATCCCTTCTCTTCCTTCCCACTCTCCTCCGCTCACACCAGCAGTCCACTTCCTTCCCTCTCCTTATGTCTCTCCTTATGTCTTTTGTAAGTTCTTCCCTCCCACATAGTGTGTTAGCTCGCGTGAGCAGGGCCCTCCATCCTAGTGTTGTTCCTTCTTCCACCACTCCCTCCTCTCTTTGTACCCTCTTGTCCCCCTCTGCGACCCTTTACCCAATTCCCACCTGGTGGATCCCTCTCAACCTCTTACTGCGCTCTATCCTCTGATAACTGATCTTCCAAGCTTGACACCTCGCATTTTGCCTTGCGTTCTGTCCTTGCTTCACTTTATTGTTTTTCTGTGATATTTTTATAGTCATATTGTATTTAATATATACTATGCTGTCCATCTCTACCCTGTATGTCTGTACTGTATTTTGTTGTATTTTGTATGGCGCTGCGGACACCTTGTGGCCTTATAAATAAACAATAATAATAATAATAATAATAAAAAATTCTCAACCGCCTATCATCCTCAAACTAATGGCCAAACGGAGCGTGTTAATCAAGACCGGCTATATGTCTCCATGTCTCACGATGATTGGGTAGATCTTCTACCCTGGGCAGAATTCTCACAGAATTATTATTACCATGAATCTTTAGACAGCACTCAGTTCAAAGTAGTCTATGGATACCAACACCGAGTACCATCCTTCCGGCCGCTTCAGTACCATCTCTGGAGAAATTCTTGTTAATTTATAAGAAGGTGAGAGCTGCGCTGTTAAAAACCTCCAAGAGGTACAAAGTCCAAACAAATCGCAAGCAGAAAGCCATCCCTTCTCTGCGCCCAGGAGACAAAGTGTGGTTGGCTTCCAAGAACCTCCGCTTCAAAGTCCCCACCATGAAGTTAGCTCCAAGATTCCTCAGACCCTTCAAAATTAGTAAGGTCATTAATCCGGTGGCTTACAAATGAGATCTTCCTCCCTATCTCAGAATTCCCAGTTCTTTTCACATCTCTCTGCTCAAGCCTTTAATTATCAACAGGTTCTCATCACCAATGAAGAGACCACCCAAAATTTCTGGCATGCAGGAAGAGGAATTTGAAGTCAAGGAGATTGTGGATTCAAGAATTCGTCATGGCCACCTTGAATATTTGGTGGACTATGAAGGGTTTGGTCCTGAGGAATGTGCCTGGATCCATGCTTTAGATATCAACGCACCTAAACTAATTAGGAAATTCCTGGCCAAGTATCCTGCCAAGTCTCAGATTGCCACCCATAAAGGAGGGGATACTATCACAAATCTCGGCAAGCGCCGCACTCATCAGATTAGATGTCGGCTGTCCTCACTCCTCTCCCGGCAGTCGCGTGGCTCAGGCTTCCGGAGACTGTCACTAGCATAGTGACAGTCTCCTATACTTATCAATAATCAAAGGGTACCTGCACAGACTAAAGGTTGTGAAGCACAAGATAATAGAGTATTTTATTAGATTATGGCTTTATTATTTATATTATTAACCTTGGGTGCCACTTAAATTTCAAGTACATATAGTCCAAACAAAGAAAAAAACAAAATTTATAAAGTGCACTCAGAGCTATCTCAACCCTTTGGGCCTGATCCAGAGCAACGCTCGCAAGCGAGCGTACGCTCATCGTAAGCGAATTTTCGGCCGAAAATTCGCAATGCGCATGCCCAGTATGACAGGTTCCGGTCGCCCGCGCGTCATGAGCGAATAGCGGGCGTATCGTTAGCGTATTTTTCGCACGGCGAGCGTATTTTTTTTACGATGGTTTTTTAATTTCTCTCCCTACCTTCCCTATTCACTTTTTTAACCTATATTTCGCATCTTAAAAAGATTTAATAAAGTTTAAAACTTTTATGATCATGTAATTATCCTCAAAGGGTTGAGATAGCTCTGAGTGCACTTTATAAATTTCGTTTTTTTCTTTGTTTAGTCTCCTATACTTACCCTGTCTGCAGCAGATCTGGCGTCCACGCAGGGGCATAATTAGAACTTTGTGGGCCCCACAGCAGAATTTTGTTAGGGACCCCCTAACTCAGAACTAATATATATTTATATACAGTTGTGCTCATAAGTTTACATACCCTAGCAGAATTTGTGATTTTCTGGCCATTTGTCAGAGAATATGAATGATAACTCACAAACTTTTCTTTCACTCATGGTTAGTGGTTGGGTGAAGCCGTTTATTGTCAAACAACTGTGTTTACTCTTTTTAAATCATAATGACAACAGAAACTACCCAAATGACCCTGATCAAAAGTTTACATACACCAGTTCTTAATACCGTGTATTGCCCCCTTTAACATCAATGACAGCTTGAAGTCTTTTGTGGTAGTTGTGAATGAGGCTCTTTATTTTCTCAAATGGTAAAGCTGCCCATTCTTCTTGGCAAAAAGCCTCCAGTTCCTGTAATTTCTTGGGCTGTTTTGCATGAGCTGCACATTTGAGATCTCCCCAGAGTGGCTCAATGATATTGAGGTCAGGAGACTGAGATGGCCACTCCAGAACCTTCACTTTATTCTGCTGTAGCCAATGACAGGTCGACATACATACATACATAGACTTGGAGGCAGAGCGGCACTCTAGGACTTCAAGCTATCAAATAGAAAAAGGCTCTAAGCCATGTCCGTACAACGTTTCAGTTTATTAAAACTTTCCTCAGGGGCAAAATGCATTACAATACAGTGAAAAAAGTGCTTAAATAACTTACCCCAATCTAGAAAACCCTCCACACATCCCCAGTCGTTGCAGCCGCGGGTCCGGAATCACCAAGCACCGTCATCTGCATGCCAGCATTTTTTATGAAATACCAATCACTGTTTGCTATTTTTCTCTGAGACATTTGTATTGAGTGTGTATTTCTTTTAAATAAAAATTAATACATTTAGTAAATACATTTTTATTTTAAAGAAATACACAATCAATACAAGTGTCTGAGTTCCTATAAATAAGATTTGCTTTTTTTTTTTTGTGTAGTTTGTACCTATTGTCAGGCTTGTTGGTGCACCAGCTCTTTTTTTTGCATATTACTATATATAACCTTGTTTCTAACTTTATAAGCAAATAGGAGCATTTGTAATTAGTTAAGTATCATGTGTCAGGAATTTTTCCTTTTTTTTACATGTTGATGCTATTTTTCTCTCCCATTCCCTGCATCCAGCATATTTTTCCTCACATAACTCCATATCAATATTTTCTATTTTCCTTTCTTTAACCACCTCTTACATGCCATATATTACTTACACAACCCCCTGATTCTCCTATTTTCTCTTTTACCCTCCCATACAGCACCCCACATAACACATTGAAACACACACCAGTTACTTTAATCACTTAGACTGCTTTCTGTTACCTCCAGTTTGTCACCTCTAACATGCCAATTATTACTCACAGAACCCCCTGATTCACCTATTACCTATTTCACCCTCACAAACAGCACCCTACACAACACATTGAAACACACACCACTGCTATTGTAATCACTTACACTGCTTTCTGTTACCTCCAACATGCCAGTCTTTACACACAAACCTCCTGCTAAACTTTACTGTAACTTTTCCCTCACACACAACACCTTGCACAACACAATGACACACTCAACACCCTGCACAACACAATGACACACACACTTACACCACCCTGCACAACACAATGACACACACACAACCTGCTCAGCACCCTGCACAACACAATGAAACACACACACAACCCACTCAGCACCCTGCACAACACAATGACACACACACCACCCTGCACAACACAATTACACACACACACCACCCTGCACAACACAATTACACATACACACACACCACCCTGCACAACACAATGACACACACACAGACACCACCCTGCACAACACAATGACACACGCACACCACCATGCACAACACAATGACACACACACACACTCACTCAGCACCCTGCACAACACAATGACACACACACACCGCCCTGCACAACACAATAGACTGTCCATCACCATGACCCTCTATTGTAGCGCTGCACAGACAGACTCCACAGCACTATTTAACATGCAGCCGGCACCTGCAGGAGGAACGTTAGTACAGGTGCAATGGGGTGATTGCTAGGCCCCCTAAGGCGCTGGGCCCCACAGCAACTGAGCCCATTGAAACCCTGGTAGTTACGCCCTTGCGTCCAAGTGTATTTTGGCGCCAAGCGCCGCAGAGGCTTCGTTGCATGGGCGCTGCCATCTTCTTCTGGCCACATGACCCTGAAGCACCAATGGGAGCGCGCCTGTGCAATCCTCCTGCCAATCAGTGCACAGGGCGCGCTATTTAAACCCTGGACACCTTACCATCATTGCTAGAACCACTTGTCCATTCAAGGTGCCTGGTTCTCCTTCTCCTGGTCTTGATCCTGGTATTTTCCTGGTCCTGATCCTGGTATTCTCCTGGTCCTGATCCTGGTATTCTCCTGGTCCTGATATTCTGCAACCCTGATCCTGATCCCTGCAGTCCAGTCAGTTCAGCATTACTGAAGTAAAGTCCGGTCAGCATCTCTGCAGTCCAGTCTAGTCAGCAACCCTGCAGTCCAGTCCGGTCAGCATCCCTGCAGTCCAGTCCGGTCAGCATCCCTGCAGTCCAGTCCGGTCCGCATCTCTGCAGTCCAGTCCGGTCAGCATCCCTACAGTCCAGTCTGATCAGCATCCCTGCAGTCCAGTCCGATCAGCATCTCTGCAGTCCAGTCTGGTCAAGTCATCTGCACTCCAGTCTGGTCAAGTCATCTGCACTCCAGTCCGGTCAAGTCATCTGCACTCCAGTCCGGTTAAGTTGCCTGCACCTGAGTCACGTGCACTTCCACTCCTTGGCCTGCTCATTGGACTGTTCTCTTCATCTGTGCCATCCCAGCCCAGACTGGTTCCCCTGTGACTAATATATCCGTACCCTTTAGTTCTCATGTCTGTTCATGAACCTGTCATACATTAAACCAGCTAGCTTTCACTTTACACCGGCTCATCTGTTGCTTTCCTTGGAACCCGGGACAGGTCCCACACACCCTGCAGTCGTGACACTTCTTTGTGGCCAGTCAGTCCTATTGCCCCCTCTTTATCCAGCCAGTCTTATAGCCCCCCCTCTTTATTATTGCCCCCCTCTTTACTTGTGTCCAGTCAGCCTTATTGTCCCCTCCTTCTGTTTGTCCAACCAGCATTATTGCCTCTACTTTTGTGTGCCCAGCCAGTCTTATTGCCCCCTCTTTGTCCAGCCAGTCTTATAGCCCCCTCTTTATGAGTGTCCACCCTGCCTTATTGCCCCTCCTTCTGTGTCCATCCAGCCTTATTGCCCCCCTCTTTACTTGTGTCTAGTCAGCCTTATTGTCCCTTCCTTCTGTTTGTCCAACCAGCATTATCACCCTTCCTTTTGTGTGCCCAGCCAGCCTTATTGCCCCCTCCTTCTTTGTCCAGCCAGCCTTATTGCTCCCTCTTTATTTGGTCCAGTCACCCTTATTGTCCCCTCCTTCTGTTTGTTTGTCCAACCAGCATTATTGCCCCTTCCTTTTGTTTGCCCAGCCAGCCTTATTGCCCACTACGTCTGTGTAGAACCAGCCTTATTGCCCTCTCTTTTTTTGTGTCCAGTCAACCTTGTTATCCCCACCTTCTGTTTGTCCAAACAATCTTATTGCCACCTCTGTGTCCAGATCAGAGCTGCAGAGATGCACAGCATAGCCCACTCTGTCAATGGGAGCAAAGCTCCCCGCAGCAGATTGTTTAGGTATGCCATATGGCGGTATGGCATACCTGCACTTTTGTGAGCCCGCACTGAGTAAAAATACAGCCACTCACAGAATCTTAAAATTCTGTATTTTTACTCAGAGCCAACTCACAGAAGTGGTGGTATACCGCCATATACTAGCCCACTTCGAGCACTGGTATGTTCACAATAAAGATGCCACTGCATGTCTCTATGCATGTATGCAAGATGATCATTACATGTGCCTAACAGACCATCACATTTAGCTTGTTTAAAATCCACCACACATACTAAGTACATTGCACTACATTGCACTCCTTCCTATGTAATTTTAACTAATACACTGAACACATTGCTGCAATACAACTAACCTATACCCTGCACACATTTTGGACTAGAGATGAGCGCCTACCCATGTGTTTTGGTTTTGCTTTTGGCTTTAGCAAAAATAACTCAAATGTGCATGAACCCCCCCTTTTGATTCAAATTCTTCCTTTTGTTCTTATTTTCAAAATCTCATTTAAACATTAATGTTTCTCATCCTGTCAACTCATATTGCAAGGTGTCTCTTCCGTTAAAAATTATACCACTGGATCAGGATCAGCTTTAGACAAACTGCTATGGACATGTGAGAGGCATCAATATGGTTGTGGTGATTTTGATAGTCTTTCCACTTACTCTACATGATTATCAAATGAACGCAGTGCACTGCTGTACAGATAAGGGGGAGTAGGGGGATTGCCTTTATGGTTCTATCCGCACATATGGAAGGAGGGGAGACACACCACGTGGTCACAGGAAATGGTAATCACCACTTGCTTTTGTCCGCTTGATACACGATCCCGCCTGCAGGTCATGTGCTCCACCACATGACCTCCTGTCACTGCCCTCTACCTGCTTTGGGGGCCTTTTACCCCCCTGATGGTTCATATAGGACCTAGTGCCCAACTTAACAGGGTTTAAGCCTAACAAGGGCCTACTATCCCCTAACAAATACAGGGACTAGTGCCCAACCTATCAACAAGGGCCTGCTGCTTAACCACCTACAAGAGCCTTTTGCACACCTACTTTGCTTCCAGTGCCGCTGCTTGCAGTCTCTCTTTTAGAGAGAGGCCCATTCCTCGCCCTGTTCTGTCGGCCAACTCCCAGCAATAGACAGGCTTGCGCAGTCTTCAGGCGCTTATGTTTTTAGTGTCCTGCGCAGCACTACACTCCCCTGGTGCCTCACTGTCCCACACAGAGATCTCCTCTGGTCCTCTCATACTGGAGGAGGGCTAACAAATGACTCAATTTTTGTGTTCTTAATAAGTTCATTTTTCAATTTACGGCTTTAGTTAAGAAAAGAGTCAATTACAGTACATAGCATCACTTGAGGGTAGTACGTGATTTACCTTGTTAAATTTTATGAAGGGCAATGTACATACAAGAACATATATCTTTATCTTAGCCAAAAGTACAAGAAGCATTTATAATGCCTATTTCAAACATATAATAGGCCCTTTTCCGCTCAGGTCCTTAAGAAAGATAGCCAAGCACAGAAAGAAGTTCGGCATTGAGGGTAAATATATGACCCGTTGTGGTGCTTCCATAAGGAAGATGGTCAAAAAATTTTAATCATCCAACATGCCATGTACACATATTCCTTTTGTGGCAAGACTAAGATGAGGAGAAGGGATATTGGAATCTGGCACTGTGATTCTTGCATGAAAGCTGTAGTCAGAGAAGCCTGGACTTACAACACAACCTCTGCTGTCAAAGTGATATTTGTCAGCAGAAGACTAAAGAAAATAAAAAACCAGTAGATAGATTCTCTTTTAAAAAATCTGCTCTCTGCTTTTACTTGACTTTTCTTTAAAAAAGGATGTCTTGAAAAATGAAAATATTTAATTTCAAGTCCAGGGATTGCAAGAACGTTAATCAATACTTTTTCTTCTAATGAAATGGTCTAGTTTTTTATTTTACTTTTAGAAACATTTATAAGAAAATTTAAATTATATTTACTCCTATAATTAATGATCTGATGACCACATGAAAACACTATACTTCACTCATGTGGCCAATGGCCATAGTACCCAGTTTGCACACTGGACCACCAACAGAGAATATATATTACATGACACCCACTTGTTCCTGTCTTTGAATCTCTCACGTGAGCCATAGTGTGTCTGTCTGTCGTGTGTACACTCCAATATCTTGCAAGTTACGAACATCCTTGGCATGGTTTATGTTCAAAACTACCACAGTATCTAATCGTCTTCAAGCCTTCCACTTTCTTTCCTGGTTTTTGCAGACATTCTATGAAAATGCTTTTGATTGGAGTGGTGTTAAGATTACATTTTTATCATCTTCGCAATGAGTCTGCTGAGGAAGTTCTTGTTGTTTATTGTGTCCATAATGAGCACAAGTTCCACCATCTCTGCCCACACTGTGAACCTCTGCTGCATATTCTTTCAGTATGAGCGGGGTCTGCCCACGCAGTGCACCTCTGCTGCATATTTATGTATGAGTGGGGTCTGTCCACTCTGTGCAGCTCTTCTGCATCTTCTTTTTGTATGAGTGGGGTCTGCCCACAAAGTGTCAAATGAAAATAGTAATTTCCCTTTAAATTTTTCAAATAACCCCTGGGGCCACCTGTAGACCACTATCTTTTCTGGTAGCATGTGTTACCTCATTACATTTTTGAAGGCAATTTGATGTTGCCCAAAACACACAAGAACATATATTATACTTTATCCTAGCCAAAATGTCAAAAAGTATTTTGGATGCCTAGTTTAAACATAAAATAACCCCTTTTATGCTCAGGTCCTGAAGAAAGATGATCAAGCGTACAAAAAAGTTTGGCATGAGGGTAAATTTATGACCTGGGGCTTCCCCGAGGAAGATGGTCAAAAATTGAAATCAGCAAGCATGCCAAGAACACATTACTTCTGTGGCAAGACTGGGACAAACAGAAGGGCTGTTGGAATCTGGCACTGCGTTTTCTTCATGCAAGTTGTAGACAAAGGAGTCTGGAATTACAACACAACCTCTGCTGGCACAGTGATATCTGCCATCAGAACACTGAAGGAACTTAAAGACCAGTACATGGATCATCTTTTGGGAAAATATGCTATCTGCTTCATTGCATGTCATGATGTGTCCTGATAATCTTGTGAGGTAAACCAATTTGACTGTGAATGACTGAAAATGAGTGTTATTAGTGTTAATAATGCTGTAACCAAAAAAAAAAGAAAAACTTGAAAATGACATGGTTTTAGTGATTTTAAGAAAATGTTTGAAAAATACAGATCTAAAACCAAAACATAGAAACATAGAAAGTGACGGCAGATAAGAGCCACATGGCCCATACAGTCTGCCCAGTTGTTTATTTAAAACTATACTACCCCTAGACTCTATTTACCTTCAATTTAGTTTGAGATTTAGGATATGCTTATAATTATCCCAAGCATGTTTAAACTGTTCTACTGTGTTAGCCTCAACCACCTCAGAAGGGAGGCTATTCCACTTATCTATCACCCTTTCAATGAAGTAATTTCGACTGACGCCTGTGAAAAACAGATTATGGAGTTTGTTGTGTTAACCAGGTACAATAATAAAACATATGAGTTGACGACATAGATTGGTCCACTAGGCCAACAGACAAATTTCCCAAAAAGGAGGGCACAGGGATTTCCTAAGTGGACTATTATAAAGAGCAATACAACATTGAGCTGACAGATTTATTCCAGCCCATGCTGGTCAGCACACTCAAGTTGCAGAAAAAGGAGTCCTGTGATGTGCCCCATGTTGTTCACCTGCTGCTAGAACTGTGCTACATCACTGCACTGTCCAGTAAGGCACATACAGACTTGTACCTGATGAAAGACTTGGCTATTTAACCCAGAGCATAGACAGCAGTGACTGCAGAGGCTGACAGAGAACGTCAAGAAATATTGAGGTGCTAGCACAGCGTAGCGGTCATTTTTATGAGTCGCAGTAAGTTCCACATGAAGGAGTAGGCAAAAGTGTACAATACACCCAGTTATATGAAGATTGAACAGTATAAAAATAGTTGGTAAACTGAGCTCTAAACTTCCTGGTCATAAGGGTGTTGGTATAAGACCGTTAGGAGATGTAGGGAGGATAATATGCTGGGTGGGGAATGTTTTGTATTGTACACTTTTATCAAGTGATGAAAATTAAGTAAGACTAACATGGGTAAATATCCTCAAGGTTTAAATTGTCATCCTCCTAACTTTTATTGAAATCATCATCGCACAATATTAGCTCATTCTTACTATAATCAACTGTGACATTATCTGATTGCCTTTTGTGGTTACCATGTTCATCAAAAAAATGATGAGTAGTTAATTTTGATGAACATCAATTTTTCTACATTTTGGGTGTTTAGCCTTCATCACCTATTGCTCATTAGGTTCCCGGCTGTGCTAAATGCCCTTTCAAAGTATACACTGGTGGGTGGTCAGATTAAGTACCATATTGCTAATCTGTATAAGGGTGTCCTCCTTAACATTTTTCCTCCCAGTATTGAAGTGGACTTGATGAGTTGATAATTTGGAAATAATCATTCATATAATCATCCACCATTCTATTAAAGCTTACATTACTGATTAACTCATGGTAGTGTTATTAGTATATGTGGGCATGTCTTTTAAACCTGATCAGATATCATAATCTCTGACTGTGGTGTGTTGTGTTGACTCTCCATCACCAGTGCTTGTGTTTGAAAATGACAGTTGTTTCCTGGGAGAAAAAAAGTCCTGGAGAAGCTGAATTAGGAGACGTGTTATGTGCAAAGTGATCTGATGAGTTCCTCACAAGTAGCTTTTTGCATCTCCTAAGATCTGTGTAATCAGGAAAAAATTACCTGACATAGCACTTAAACCTAGGATCAAGCATGGTTGCCAAATTTTTGTTAACATTTTCCAAGATCTGGTTAACCCTTTTGTCTTGCCGAAGAGAATGTAGAACTTGATCAACAAGTCCAACATCCTTGCCAGATTCACTTACCATAATCTCCTCATCCAGCTTCGTCTCCATGAGCTTAAGTAAGGGGATGACCTGATTGATGCTGGCGGAATCATACCTGACTTCATAGGTTACAATTTCAAAAGGTTTTAGTATCTTACATAACAGAGTTTATTGTCCAGTGTGCTGCAGTAAGGTAACATCTCTCTCTCCATATGTCATGGCTTGAGGTGTACGTCTTTATAGCTTGCTGTTGTTCCTCCAGTTGCTGCAAATGGAACTTTTGAAGCTGATGCAAAGCAGAATGTCGGAAATGGCCAGTGATTTTATGTGCCACAGCAAGCATCTCCTGCACAGATCTGTCATTTTTTAAGAAATGCTGCATCACCAAGTTGATTATGTGCGCAAATCATGGTATATGGTCAAATTTGTAAATTCGCAATGCGCGTAATATATTGCTTCTGCTATCCAAAACCACGCCTAAGGACAGTTGTAATGGGATAAGCTAGTTAGCCAAAACATCACGTAGTTTATCCAAAATATTGACAGCGGTATGCTTCTTCATGAAACCGATGATGCAAAGAGTAGCCTGTCTGTCAATGACCTGGCATTGAACAACTGCTGCTGCTGCTGCTGCTGCTGCTGCTGCTGAAGGTGATTCCCCTATCCAGTGTACTGTCACAGTCATGTAATCTTTTGTTTGATCAGTACCACTTGTCCACATATCTGTAGTTATATGTATAGACAGTACAATGGCATTTTGTAGACAACAAATCACTTTTCTTTTTATCTCACAGTATAGTTTAGGAATTGTTGTTCTGGAAAAGTAGAATCATGATTGAATTTGGTAGCATAGACACATAACCTCAACTAATCTTATTGTCAGGCCCCGTCGCATGGCTGCTGCTGGCCTCCGTCTCCCCTCTGATTCCTTACCTCTGCAGCACCTTCAATACGTACCTCCCTTCTCTCCTCTGGTCCCGTCTGCTGATCTCCATCTGCCCGCAGTGTTTTCTTCATCCCCGGCTTCCGGCTCGCAGCGGTGACGTCTCCCTGGCAACCAGAGACGCACATTCCTTCAGACTGTTGGCTGCAGCTTGAGGCGCGTCTTGGTTGCCATGGCATTGCTNCATTGCCCCATTCCTTCCGTTGGCGCGATCTCTGCTGTTTGCTGATTGGTCCTTCTCCTATTTAAATATCCTTCTCCTCCTCTCGGCAGACGCTGGTTATAGTTCCTTCGTGGTGCCTGCCAGCTCTTTCTCTCTCTCTGCCTCGTTATTTCTGTATCTTCTGCCTGATTACTGAGTGCCCCATTTTGTCCTGCCTGGTTCCTCTGAGCTTACCTTTCTGTGTCTTTTCCCCATACTGTTCCTTATTGTTATACCCGTCTCTGTATTAACCCTTCCTTTGCCTGAGTGACTGTATATGTATCCCATTAGGGGAATCTTCCTGTATAAGTGAGTGTGTGCATCTCCTAGTCTGTTCTTGTTAGTCAGTGTCTGTCCCGTCTTCCCAGACCTGTCAGTTCCCTGTTTTTCGTTGTCCGTTAAGTCCAGTCCCTTCTGGTACTTCTGTTCCCGCTATTCTGCCTCTCCCTTCCCAGTCCCACTTGGTCCTGTCTTTTACTCACCTTCTTCTCCCGAGTAACCTCTCCAGAGCTGTATCCTGATGGGTTCCTACCAGCTCCAGTCTATCCCCACCATCAGGGGCCCTAGCGAACACTCGGTCCGATCTCAGGCTCTACACCCTGGTGAGTTGCTCGTCTCTCTTTTCTCTAGGTCACCTCGGTACTTCGCAAAGGTAATTCCGGGGTACCCTAACACTTATAAAATTGGGTGTATTAACTGTGGATATAGGACGTAAATCTACTGCTAGTATAGCGGTCATGGCTTCATTTATGCAGTTTTCTACAGGGTGGAAGCTGTCATACTTGGTTCCTCTAGCAAAAGCTTAATCCACAGAAAATTGTTGTTTGAAATGGATAGACTTCTTGGTTCCCTTTTGTGATGAGGATTCACTCCCAGGAGCAGCACCAGCAGCACAACCAGCACTAATTCTTTTCTTCATGAATTCCTCAAGGGAGTCGCCCGAGCGAAACATTGAGTATGGACTCATTGAAAACGACATAACAGGGAGGAGGTTCCTAGATGTTTGATGTCCTTGCCTCTATTGACTTTGGCACTACAAATGAAACAGATGCCTTGACAACTGTTGTCAGGATTTGGATAAAAATATTTCCAGACAGAAGAGGTTGATTTTTTAGTTATTTGCCCAGGTATTACAATGCGCTGTTCACAGGCAGAAATTGTTGACACCGAAGTCTGACTTTCTTCGGCACAAACAACATCATCCTCCACATTGCTATCTGTTACAGTCTGGGTATGTTTGGGATCAGTGGTGGGTTCCGATGGGCATGCAGGATGACAGGCAACATAGTGGAAGCTGAGAGGCCGTAGTTAGTGCTTGTGCATACGAAGTAGGTGGGACTAGGATCAGGATGGAAGAGCAGACTGCTGGACTGGACTGGATTGCTCCAGAGACTGGACTGGACAACTGGACTGGACTGGATTGCTCCAGAGACTGGACTGGACAGCGGACTGCTGAATAGCAGGCAGGCTGGTAGCAGAGGTGCAGATAATACTGGTAGCTGTAGTGCAGGTAATACTGGTAGCTGTAGTTCAGGTAATGCTGGTAGCTGTAGTGCAATTAATGCTGGTAGCTGTAGTGCAGGTAATGCTGGTAACAGTAATGCAGG
The DNA here is from genome assembly GCA_011038615.1 of Limnodynastes dumerilii. Taxonomy (NCBI): domain Eukaryota; kingdom Metazoa; phylum Chordata; class Amphibia; order Anura; family Limnodynastidae; genus Limnodynastes; species Limnodynastes dumerilii. Next base: position 15,909 of record WWET01005738.1, read on the forward strand.
TAATGCTGGTGAGCTTGGAGGAGCAGGCTTCTCTAGCAAGAGATTCAGGGAGCAGGATGCAAGACAAACTGTATGCAAGGCTGGGCTGGATGCAATACAGGCTGGAACCAGGCACCTTGAAGAACCAAGTTGTTCTGGCACTAAAGGATCAGTGCACAGGGTTTAAATAGCCTGCCCACTGCAGATTGCGGATAGGCTGGAGGGATCATGTGTGCTGCAGCGGCAGTATCTGAGTGACTGCTGGGAATCACATGACAGGAGGCAAGATGGTGACACCCATGCACCAGAGGATAGTGGTGCAGGTGCCTAATTCCCAGACACTATGCTGCAATGGACACTGTACAAGAGGCTGCCACTATTGGGAGTGGCACCTCTGGAGGGCTGGAGAGTGGGCATGACGTGGGAGAGCTGCTGACAGACGGCTCCTGGTCAGGTAAGTGCAGCGGCATCTGCTGCTGAGTGTGACACTATCCATTTGTTCTACCACACCTTTATCATCATCATAATCATCATCATTTGCATCAGATAGATAACGAGCACACTCAACTTGTGTCTGATTTTCTACTACCACTATTACATCCTGAATTTCAATATCAACGCCATCATCATGACATTTGGAGAAGGATCAGAAATGTAAGGAGGCTTTTCTAAAATTACTATGTTCTCAGAATCATAATTGTCGGAATCACAGACAGATTTTGTGGAAAACCTTACACTCTCATTTATTTTTGAAATTTAAGAAGACACCATTTTTGGTCCCTGGAGAGTTGGGGATATGTCTTAAATATAAAAGAGAAACAGATTCCTTTTACCACTGCATGTAGGAGTGCAGAAAAATCACACACTACTGGAATAAGGTGTTACAATATATTAATGCTACCTTTTCTTTATCACTTACCAAGGAGCCACTGGCATTACTCTGAGTCCCCCAAATCGCGAATTAATATCAGTACTCATCATGATAGTGATCTTGCCCAAAAAACTTATTCTAAGCCAATGGACCTCTCCAGTTCCCCCCCTTCTGAGTACTGTTAAAAGCTTACTGATGCGCACCCTATATTTTGATAGAAAGGCACCACTGCCGGATATAGAAAAAGGGGTACACTACATTGATGCTCCCACACAAGAGCAAATCTACAACTTGTTTTTGCATACTACTTGGTTTCTCCTTAGACAATTGAATAACCTAAAAATCTAGCAGGAGATTTATCCATACTTAAATGATCAGTGCTGTCTTCATCTGTAATATCTTAAAATTATGTTGATGATATATAATCTAAATATAGCGTCGGACATTCCTGTTGTTACTGTTGTGGTTGTTAATATAATTTAATATAATATAATATAATATATGTCTGATCTATGTTATCCACCTGTTTATACCCTCCTCTATCCCTATTTTGCTTACTTCCCTTTCCCTCCCTCCCATGACTAAAGTTTGTTTCATGGATCTTGACATCTGGTCGTGAATAATCTGTGAACACTCTGTATAGAAACTATGAAAGTCTAATGTGAATGTTCGAATACTCATCGTTGCTGCTGTAAAGAGTGTATTTCCATGTTTCAAATTGTCTGTTGTTATGTATGTATATATATGTAGCTGCCTCCATTTTGGATATGTGGTTTAAAGTCTCTCTGAGATTGCAGCTGAGAGGGGGTGCGGTCTCAGAGTGGCAGTTTGGGAGACCTGGGAATCTCCATGTGAGGTATGCTCTTGGTTTAGAAAGATATTGGATATGTGACCCAAAGTTGTGTGTGTGTGAGTACATATATATATATATATGTATATATGAATGTTTGGGAAAACTCAATAAACAGCGTTTAAAAAAAAAAAAGAAGACACCATTTTTGTTGGGGGTTTCCTTTTTTTCCTGTACTGATTTGCCTGATTTACAGGTGATGATCCTTCATAGCTTTCTTTAGAAATTAATTTTGCTGTGGAGACTCTAGTGTGTGTAACAAAAGCTGCACCAGCAACCGCAAATAACGGCCATAGTCTGAGCCTTTCCTTTCAACTATGTGTAGTTTATGGTATGTTGCCAATATGACATTTTTCTGCAATCACTTTTCTAACAAGTTTGCCCTTTGGAAGTGCAGTCACTTATGCTTTCCTCTTAAACATTTGCTATTTTTACTGGTAAACATTGCTGAAATACTAGGTAGACTGACAGTCCCAGCACTAGTACAATAATGCACCTGTTGTGTACACTGTTGCATCATTATGGAAATGTATTCAATAGAATAATTTAATAATTACCAATGTTTAAAAAAATATTGAATTTGTTTTAAGTACAGATAAAAGGATGTTGTAACTGGTGTGTAGAAGGAATAAGCAGTATACTATACTGAATAAGTTTGAAAATGTCAGCAGCTTACAGCGTGCCTATGGGCCTGATCCAGAACAACGATGTAGCGCTGAGCGTGCTAACGCTCAGCGTTACATCGCTGACTCCCCCGGGCCGCCATCAGGGGGGGACAGCCGGGACAACTGTCCCGGGCCCGGACCTGATATGAGCCCACAGATACTTACTTAGCTCTGTAGCAGCCGGTATCGGCAGTTTCCTACTGCCAATACCTGCTATTCAGAGCTTTTTAGTAGCCAGCTAATGCACAGGGAAGTTTTTATCTGCGCACCGGCCCGCTGCTAAAGCGCGTCTGCCGATCTTTGCCCCTATGTGACGTCATCAATGCCTGGCCCTGATGCCAGGCGTTATGTTTGGAGGCAGGGGCAGATTGGGAAAATAAAGTGGCCCTGGAAAAAAATCTGGAAGAGGCCTCCTGTGGGCGTGACTAAATAAATTCTAGGAGTGGCTAACCAGAAAGTAGGTAAGGCAAGCACAGTTATATTAAACACTTAGTCCCTGCCCTAAACTATAAATTGTTAAACATCCAACGGGCAGCACCCAGAGTATTTGTAGGTAAACTGTTAACCAGGTCTTGTATTGGAGGTACAGAGAGTGTGAGATACCAGTGAGTGTATACAATATATGTAAGTCCACCTTTACTAGAGCATTGTATGAGCTTATCCTTCTACTGTTTGTCTTATCATCTACAAATTGAGTGTTTCTATTTAGTACAGGACTGTCAATGTTTTGTGAGTGTATATGTTTTATGGTTTTATGATTTAATTTAATAAATATATATTATCATATTGTAATAACTTGGGCAACTTTGATTATTTTATTTGTGCACTAAATTTTATATTTGGTGTCTAATATAGTGCTAACTAGTTTTTTCTATAATATATCTCTCTCACACACAGAGTGCATCCCATATACACTCACAGTGCACTCCATATACATATACACACACACACAGTGCACTCCATATACATACATACATACATACATACATACATACATACATACACACAGTGCACTCCATATACATATACACACAGTGCCCTCCATATACATACACGCACACACACACACACTGCACTCCATATACATATACACACACACAGTGTGACGTAAAATACATTAATTATATACATAAATTAAACTACAAACCTACCTTACAGTGGATTTTGTTAGACTCATTCTCTTCTCCTGTGGCATCTAGTCTGTAATCCTTGGACAGCGCAATACACACTGACAGTGTTACTTAACTGCGCAACCACAAAGGAGCTAAAAAATAGAGTGAGATTTCGTGCTGAAGAATCCCAAACCGCAAGATCCGACATTTCTGGGAAAATAGTGTTTTGTCTTGATTTGGAATTCGAATTTGGCGGTAAGATCCGAGCCCGAAATTTGGATCTGTCGGATTTCACATGAATTCCAACCACTCATCTCTAGTTTGGACCTAGTCTGATTAGGAGGTTGTGCAGATGTTTAGGCTTAGCTGCACTAACCTCCTGATCCTTTAGGAGCAGGTGAGGAGGGATTTGGACCCGCCAACATCATCGTCACATGCAGTATCTTGGAAGCACAAATTATTCTGTGCCATCCACTTTATGCCCACAGGCTCTTTCCAGTCTGTGACAGGCGACATTTTATAGTCACTTTTCTGCTGTATTAAGTGCTTTTAAAAAAAGTGTAGCAAACATATATCTGTTCCCCAAGCCAGGAGTCAGCGGTGTGACCTAAAGGTAGCCTCAGGCCTTCCCAACGTCTTTTGAGCTACAGATTGCACGCATATTGCACCTTAACAAAGGGCACATGTTTATATCAATCAGCACCATTACCATTCCCTGAATGTTCAGATGGTCTGTGATGCTAACTTGAAAATTTTAAGTGTATTTGCAGGTTATCAAGGGTCATATCATGATGCCTATATTCAGAGACAGTCATCTCTTTATGCTAAATTTAAGAAACATGGAGGAGTGGATGTTGGGTAAGTATGTATAGAGTTTATGTTAATATTAATGTTTTACAATATGCTTTACATTTGTAGTTTAGATGTTGTAGTTTGTTCTAATATGAGTCTGTGTTTATAATGGACTCAGGATATGAATGTCGCACCTGGTTGATGACTCAGATATGTGTCACAGATATAATGAGGTGCGCATAGACACTTGAGGTGTGATAGAACATACCTTTGGACTATTGAAGACCAAAATGTGGCCTTACAAGAACCTACTCCTGCCATTATTGCAGTGTAAAGAGATCCACCTGGAGGCCCGGAGATATATTGGCCACAGATAATTACTCTTCTTGTACAGTATAGACTGGGTTAAGCACTTACATACGACAAGGCATTACGTACGGGATAAGCAAGGAAAAGTTAAGCCTAAATTCTGAACATGTAAATCATCTAAATTACGTACGTGAGAGGGGAGTGTCACAGGGAGTGCATAATCCTTTGCAGTGTGTAACTATGTTTGTAAACATAAAACAAGTGTCAAATATACAAAATACTATTTTTTATATATTTTTTTTATTTATTTTTTTATAATTTTTTTACGCACACCACATCTAGGAGGCATATTAGGAGCTGAGTTTTATGGAGTTGTAGCCTGGCTGGTATCACCAGACGATGTACCAGAAGGTGGAAAAGCTGTGAGAAGGTCATCATGAATCTGGCCAAATATATGAATAACATGAGTGGTAAGCTCCTTCATTATTTTAATATCTGCTTCTATAGCAGCTGTATTTTGTACAGTTACAACATTTCTTTGTTCCATAGCTTCTGCTAATCTATTAATATCTAAACTGACAATTGTGTTTGTTCTTATTACTGTTGTATAATTTTGGCACATGTAATTTTTTTTGGCTTGCTCTAAATTTTGTTGTGTGGTTTGAGAGGTTGCTATGGCCCCAGCAATTTGTCTGGCTGTGTCTTGCTCTGTAGGTTGGGTTGAGGGATATTGCGCCGTATTCACAGATCCATTTTTGCGTATTTTTAGGAGTGGATTAACTGCGCATGCGTAGTAACTTTATCCACGCAAATTATGTAGTATTTACGCACGTAAGTACTTTAGATACGGACTTGTGAATCGCACTTAGGAACATACGTATGGAGTGCCGTGGTTTTTATCGATACGGTAGAAGTTACATGAAAGTGGGTGTTACATTTAAATGGGCATTTGAGGGCGCGGTTAGATGAATACGAGAGTAACATATGTGCGTAAGTACACACGTGGTGTTAAGGGTGCCCTATGGAGGCGGAAGTCACCCAAAACCCATCCAGCCAAGAGGAGTGTCATGGGTGTTGCCTTGCTAACGCACATAGTAAATACGGATCTGTGATGTCCATGATGTCCAGCAGCAGCTTCATGTGTGGATGGTTGCTATATTGGTGACTGTGGCTGGATAAATTCCAGTGTTACTCATGTGTTCTTCTACAGGTTCAGTTGCAGGCACTTGATGATGGGAAGGCTGGTGAGATGGACCTGGGGACAATGGTAAAGGTAAGGAGACTATACATAAATTACCAAATTGGATTTTGAACTCTGATGAATGTTTAACTTATTCTTAAGGACCTGCCATTCATGACTTTCCACTTTTCTAACATTTGACACACTTGTTACACACACATGTTTTGAATGCAGAGCATTCCTCTAGAATCATGCTATTTTTGAAAATACACATTACAAGGTCACGCCACTTCATTCTGTTTTTGTTAAACATTTTACTATGTGGATTACTGAGAATGCTTCTGTGACTTTGAGGTTTAATTTTTTAATTCTCAACAGGCACAACTCACCAGGTTCTTTCTCTTCTGATGAAGAACTGAACATTGGTGGAGTCTCTGGTGGAGAAGCATTTGGTTGTGATGGACCTGTAACTAAAATAAAATGACAAACAATAACAATTTGTGTTAGCTCAGTGAATATTCATATGTAATTATTATTTTTTGTGAAATAAAGCTATTACATGTGTGCCTTAGATGGTTTATCATGAAAAAAAAAAAAAATGGTTTGCAAATAATTAATTTACCTTGATATGTAGACGCATCTGTGTCACAGACATTTACACCATCAATTGTTTTTGCAGGCATTAGTGCTATTAATTGCTCCTCATACACAGTATCACGGACTGACTTGGTTGGGTATTTGATCTGGGTTCCTGGGGATGTGATAGGGATATAATGGGGAATACTGGGGAGGCTTGGGGCACATGATAGGGGATACTGGGGGGCTTGGGGCACATGATGGGGGATACTGGGGGGGGCTTGGGGCACATGATGGGGGATATTGGGAGGATGGAGAGACATGATGGGTGATACTGGGAGATGGAATGACAGGAATAGGGAATACTAGAAGGCTGTAGACTCGGGCCTTTGAACAGTTAAAATATAATTGAAAAAAAAACAATACTTTTTTTTATTATTATTTTTTACATTAAGACACAGGTTTATTTCAGCGGTCTCCCCGTACATGCCCCCTTTTCATTCCCCTAATAAAAGCTATTAAGGGGAGGAAAATAGGGATATATGGGGACATTACTGTAATACTTACCATTAACGTCAGCCTGAGCTTGCATTAGTTTCACACCAGAAGCAGAGTGTAAAACTCTGCTCCCAGGCTTTGTAAATATAATGAAGCACCAGCCCACTCTAAAAAGAACAGGCCTGTCGAGTAGAAGTGGTATTTACTGGATTGCTATGCAAACTCTAGTTTTCCATGGCGATTTATGGTTTGTAAATATGTTTAACTTCATTTTTCTGCGATAATGGCAGTTTTCATTATCGTAGGAAAATGATCTTTGTAAATGGACACCATAGTGTTTTTTTCTAAAAGTAGAAATTGCAATGATTAACACAGAAATCGCTACAATTATAACAAAAAATCACTGCACTTTCTAGAAGAAAAAATCACTGTCTGTCACTGTCGATTCAAAATTGCCAAGCAAAAAGGCACATTGGTAAATATGGCGATTTGATTAAAGAAATTGCTGGAAAATCGCGGCGATGACAGGTGATTTATAATCGCTGCCAAACTCGCGTCTTAGTAAATCGAGTCCTAGGTGAGAAAATGATTAAATCTGTTACGTTTTCTAAAAAGGATAGAGAAATGTAAAACTAACAATATTCTTCATACTTCCAAGTTAAATTGAGAAAGACACAAACATAAGGAAAAATGACATGTACAACATTAAAAAAAAAAAAAAATCATGTAAGAAATGTTACATAGAAAGTATACTGTGAGCAATTACTAAACACCAGAGCTAAAGTGTCTTTCATAATACACTGCACGCAGACCCATCTGGCAGCCTCTGTAGGGTTCAGATTCAGCTAAAATAAATATGTTCCAGCTTAGTGACATTTTACAGCATCAACTGTTACTCTTCTCAACAGGCAAGAGATGGACAAGGCACAAACTACCCTATTCAATTCTATAGCACAGGAAATTTACTCAAAACAATACGCAAGCAGTAAGATTTTCACCACTTAAGTCCATTTTGAGAAAGAGCTGTACAAAATGATTATTCTTTTGAATTGCGCTCATTTCCCTCTTGGAAATAATGATAACTAGGCTGTTTTGAAACCAAATGACATTTTTAAGTCACAGGTGTTCTTAATTAGCAGCACGAGAGACATAGAAGACTTTTCCTTCTAAACATTTACAACGCTTTGAATGTGTAATACATGTTTGTTGTTTATAATTAATGCAAATGTTTCATAATGTACATCTAATCTCAGAACGAAGACTATATGCAAAGCTAAGGTCTGCATTTAAGCTAATTTCTATCTATATTACACCCTAATGGAAATATAATTATTCCCCTATGGTGCTAGAAGATGAGGTAGTATGGATCTCTGCATGTAACAATCTAGTTCATGAATTTAAGATAAGATAAAAACCGAGTGGAGAAATATCATAGCAACTCTGCAACATGTCATGGTTGTGTCTGGTACTGATATATATTCCACTATACTCTAAAGCTTTTTTTCATCTTCTTCCTCTCTCAATCCATAAGTGCAATTCCAAATCAGATGTAAAATACAACTTATTTATGCATGGACTCCCCTACAGCTGTATATTACCCTGTTTTATTACCCATCATAATTCATGCCATTTTGAAGTGTTCATCTGTCAATCCAAGGATTGGCAAAATAAGTAAAACCTGTGTATGTGTACCTATTTCCAGGTAGCTAAATCTGTTAGACAGGCAGGACTGGATTCACACCTAAAAAGCTCCAGCTTCTTAGGTGAGCAATTTTAAGACTGTAACTACTGCACATGCACAGTAGTCCATTTACGCAATCTACGTACCAGTAGTTTAGAAAGAAAGAGGCGTACTTATGCAGCCTCGTGAAAAAACAAAACTCTGACCCCAACTCTC
>WWET01005739.1:56874-74339 GCA_011038615.1 Limnodynastes dumerilii
TATATATATATATATATATATATATATATATATATATATACTGTATATGTATATATATTAGCACATTGACTTAATCAAAATTACTTTTTAACAATATATGATATATAAAAAGCTATGAAATTCCATAGACAAAAAACTTGTGGTTTGACATGTCTGATTGAGAATGTAGCTTTAATGGACGTGTTTCTTAAGCAATACAGACATATTATACTCTGTGTACGCTCTGTTCTTTACAAAGTTTTACAGTTTTTGTATTGCTTAAGAATATATTTTTTTTTATTGAGATTATATTTTATTTAATTGTGTTATAACATACAAGAAACATACAAGAAAAACAAACAATTACTCAAGCAAAAAGGGGTAACCCTTAACAATTTAACCCTAGTACAGAATAGAAACAAATACAGGACATCCATACATAATAAAATACAGTTGAACAGTATGCACATTCAACAAACATATTCACAAATAAGTATATCAACAAAGAACTTTCAAGTACAAGTACACTAAACGTAGTGTGCGAGCTCCGCAATACGCATATCCGCAAGACCTTTGAGAACATCAATTATTATTGTGAAAGGTCACAGGTAATAATTATTCAAATGTTACTAGTTTGTATTGAGAAGTACATTGTAAACATCAGAGCTTTTACCCCTCACTTGAATAAGATAGCTGCTATCTTTTATTCTCACTTACACATAGTCTAATGCTCCCATTGGAGTTACTTGTAACCATTCATGGCCATTTGCTAGTGGGGAGTTATACCATTGCGACCACATTTTTTGAAAGGCATGAAGGGTTTTTCTCTTGGTGTGAAAAAACTTTTCGTGGCTCATGGTGCTATTCACCAGACCAAGCCAGTTAGAACATGTGGGAGACTCCTTTGCCATCCAAACCCTAGCTTGGGTGACCAGTGCAAGGGAGGTAAGTATTAGGACATATAAATGTTACTACCGAACACTCTTCCTCCAAGTTAATATCAAAGAGGAAAGTCCTCGAGTTTAGGGGAGGAAGTCCTGGGGCTTGTTGCAGATACGCAATTCCAAACTCTGGTAAAAAAAAGGCCTGCGTCACCGCACAACCCCATATCATGTGCCAAAAGTCAGTACCTTCTCCGCAACATCTAACATAATTAGAAATATCCGAAGCAGAGGCTATCAGCTTCAATGCAGAAGATTTCTCAAGCATAATAGGACCCCTACCAAACTGGGTCTCAAGGGAGTGATGAAGCTGCAAATATCTAAAAAAAAATCACTATTTGGGAAGGCGTACTCAACACTAAGGTTAGAGAAGCTCTTCAAGTGTCCTTCTTCATATAGCTGACCCACTGTTAGGATCCCCACTGCATGCCACGCTGATCTCCCAGAGAGAGCTCTCAGCTCCAGAGAGGTGTATTGGGATCTAGCACTTTATCATCTAACATCCGACGCGTTAGCCCCCAGATCATTAGTGCCTGTCTAACTAAAGGAGCAAATGTCCTCTGATTTTTTGCTGAGAATAAAAAGTGTACAGGGGACATGGGAACTCCGCTAGCTTGCTTAATCAAAAGGCCTAGCACACCCTGGCCCCTATCAGAGACTCAGGGAATCAAGTGTGTGAGCTGGGCTATAGTATAATATAACCAAAGATCCGGCAATGCCAAACCACCCAGATGTCTTGGTCTCTTTAAAGTGTCCATGGATACCCTATGGCGCCGTCCCCACCACACACAGGATGAGATTGTAGTGTCAATGGGCCTGATCCAGAGTTACAAGGTTGCGCTGTGCGCTACCTTCCCTAACTGCAGCGTAGTTGCGGCATCCGTAACCTAGGAACGCCCCTTCATCTGTAACTACGCTGAAGTTACAGATGCCCTATCCAGAATAAAGAAAATCCCTAATAAGGCCGGGTAACAGTAGTTACGGCGGGCGTATGCGTAAGATCGTCTGTTTAGCCGATCTGCGCATATGTCCAGATCCAGTAATGGAATAAATATTAGATTTAGCTAAATTAACCCTTAACCCAGAGTAGCAACCAAAATTTTCAACAGTTTCAAGAAAATAGGGTAAGGTACTTTCTGCCCTTGCCAGGAACAACAACATATCATCCACATATAAAGCAATCTTATCTGTCCCAGCACCAGCCGGGAGACCAATAATATCTCTATGAGATCTAATGACACATGCTAGGGGTTCAATGGCGAGGGCAAAAAGGGCAGGAGACAGCGGGCAACCCTGCCTAGTGCCTCTTCCCAAAGTGAATGGAGCAGATGTATATCTGTTAACACATACCCTCGCTGCCGGGGCTGTGTACAGAAGCTGCATCAATCTTATAAAGCGCTGCCCAAAGCCAAAAAGTGAATGGAGCAGATGTATATCCGTTAACACATACCCTCGCTGCCGGGGCTGTGTACAGAAGCTGCATCCATCTTATAAAGCCCTGCCCAAAGCCACAACATTGCAGTACCTCCCACAGATATCCTTGGCAGCATCAAGTGACACTACCACAGCCCCTTCAACAGCTTCATGAGATACCTGAAGGTGCGGGAATAGCCTTCTAAGATTAATAGAAGTAGATTTACCAGACATAAAGCCCGTCTGTTCCGGATGAACTATTTGAAGGATAACTCCATTAAGTCTTATAGCTAAGGATCTGGGACCGGATTCAGACCCCTGCATGCTTTCCGTGCGCGCAGGGGACTGAAATTATGCGAGACAGAGGGGAGTGCACACCCCCTGTCACTGCCTCTGTCGTGCAGGCTTTATGGCAGCTTACGCTGCCATAAGCCTGCCTTAAATGCGGGGTGCGTACGACTGCTGATCCGCTACAGTGTGGGAGCCCCCTCCCACACTGTACACTTTACATGCTTCCCCCCGCCCGATTTAGCGGGCGGAAGGGAAGCACAGCCCATTTCCTCGGAAATGGTCTGTCCGATTGCTGCAGCGCTAGGATTACTATAGTAATCCTAGCGTAACATCTGGAGGGCGCCAGTTAAGTCAGGTGATTTACGCACCTTGCGTGCGTAAATCACCTGACGGTATTAAATCTGGATCCGGTCCCTTAATATCTGAAGTTAACAGAGATATTGGGCGGTGTAAATCTGGTAGAGTGGGATCCTTACCAGATTTATGAATTACTACAATAAGGGCCTCTGACATACTGCGGTGTGAAAAAGGACTTATACTGTTTATACAGTTCATTGGGTAACCCATCAATCCCAGGGCCCTTATAATTGAGGATGGACTGTATCGCCCCTTCTAGCTCTTCCACAGTGAGTGGTGCCTCAAGGCTAGCAGCAGGCTCTGCGGAGAGCCTGGGCAAATCGATAGCATATAGATAGGTCCTAAGGTCGTCAAGGGATTGCGTTCAACGCATATATTGACTTAAAATATTGAAAAAACACTTGCAATCAATCTAAGCAAAATGGGGGCATTAATTTCCCAAATGTGGTGGAATATGGGTTGGCGGCCTCTTTACGCTACCTTAGGGATTGGCTGCACGACACGGAAATATATACTTGTACAGCGCTTGAAAAAGAGTTTCTGCCTGGAATAGATTTGAAGTTTTTCTTGCATCAATTTGATCAGGAAGTTCCACTACATATTGTAGAAAATCCCCTACTGTGGAATACGCGTAAAGTGTGGCATATTCTTCGGCGCAGATTTAACTTAAATGCACATGCGTCGATCTTCCTCCCATTACTTAAAAACACTGATTTTCAATTAGGGACTGCAGCGCATCCGTTTACGGTCTGGAGCAGAGGGGGTATTAGCTGTGTAGGCCATCTTATTAATAAATCACAAAAAAGAGCATTAACTTTTGTGGAAACAGGTGAAAAACTAGAGTTAATAAAGACATCCCCGTTAGGTTTTATTCAATCTTAACATTATGTACAGACGATTATCAGAAAGTTCTCAGATACAGACTGGGCCAACCAACTTGATTCTCTGCTCTCTCAACGCCCTCCCAATCGAAAAGCGATTTCTTCTCATTATCGCTTTATCAGAGAAGAGTTGGATCACACTCAGATAACATCTGGACTGTCGCAGTGGTTGTCCCAGTTTCCCCATCTCACTATGGCTGCACTCTTGAAGGCACTTGCCCAGTCCCGAAAGTTCTTGCCGTCTTCTACATATCAAGAACTGAGTCTAAATGTATTTCATAGAGGATATATCTCGCCGCGTAGGCGATTTGCAATGTGTCTCGGGAACACCTATAACTGTCCCAAATGCCAAGCACATGATGCAGGGATTTATCATTGCCTGTGGGAGTGTCCTGTGATACGACATTTTTGGTTAAAGGTGAAACGTCATGCAGAAGCAAATTTGATATCCTTTGTCCCTTTTACCCCTGAGTGGGCCTTGTTTGGGATCTTACCTAATAATCAGAGAATTGCCAGAGGTTGTAGGAAATTGGTGTTCATAATGGGGGCAGCGGCTAAGAAAACTATCCTGCAAAATTGGACCAGTGTAAACCAAATTCCATTCTCCTTGTACATGGAGAAATTATTTGTAGCATTCCGTATGGATTGGGTAGAGACTTTGTTAGATAAGGAAAAGCGGGTGGAATGCTTTTTCGATACCTATATATATTGGTACGCTCTCCCTGGACATACAGCGTCAGCTCTATGCAGGCTTTAAGGATACTTCCTGGTACTTAACCAGAATGATGATGAGAGACCCTCCTATTGATGGAATAGGCTAAAGATTGAAATGTTGCTCCTCCCCTTGAGCTTGAAGCATATTGACATGTACCATACCAATTGCTACTGAATTGTTGATAAGACTTGTCTCTCTATGAGCCGTTATATTAAGTTGTAACCTTTATAGAAAGTAACTAAATGCTCTTAAGTCCTGTTGCAGATCTGACTAAGATTTTCACTCGCTGTCATTGGAAATTGTATATGATGTACTTGACTTCTGTTAATGTGAATTGTTACATTGCTATGTTGTAATGTTCTTGGTGCACTTGAGGATAAATAAATAAAAACTTAAAAAAAAAAAAAAAGGGGAATGCACTAGACCAGCTGGCCTGGTAAAGCAAGGCACACCCACTTCCCCAGACACGCCCACTGGGTGGTACAAGACACACACCCTCTAACAGGTCGCAAAATTTTGTCCCTCTTTCGAATTCTCAAATGTTGGGAGGTATGCAATGGCTGCTATAGAGACGCATGCATCACTTGAAGGGTGTCTGTAAGAAGGTGTAGATTGTACCAGAGAACAGAGAATTTACTGCCAAGTTGATCACAAAGGGCCGGATCCAGAACTACGTCCTTCTTCCATAGACGGACGTAGTTCACTAAACAGTAGCTACTGCGCATGCGTAGTAGCTATTGTACGTAATCTGCGTATCGTTTCGATACATAGATTGCGTATATGCGGTCTTTTAATAAATGAAATAAAAAATACATAGCGGCATATAGTAAAGCCTCAAAGAAATGTCCTAGAGTCCTTAATTAGAAAAGATCCTTAGTGTATAGATGGATCTTCAGTTCCCTCCAAATAGTCATAAAGGAAAAAATAAAAAAGGATAAAAAGAAAAACATTAAAACAGAAATAAATAATTATAAACTAGGTAGATGAATAACCAGGGATTTGAAACATTAAAACACTTTACTTCCCCCTGAGCTTGAAGCGTATTGACATGTACCATACCAATTGCTACTGAATTGTTGATAAGACTTGTCTCTCTATGAGCCGTTATATTAAGTTGTAACCTTTATAGAAAGTAACTAAATGCTCTTAAGTCCTGTTGCAGATCTGACTAAGATTTTCACTCGCTGTCATTGGAAATTGTATATGATGTACTTGACTTCTGTTAATGTGAATTGTTACATTGCTATGTTGTAATGTTCTTGGTGCACTTTAGGATAAATAAATAAAAACTTTAATAAAAAAAAAAAAAAAAGAAAAAACACTTGCGCAATATCAATAGCCTTATACTTTGCATTCCCATTTTCATCCAGGATAGCGACTATGGGCCTGATCCTGAACAACGCTTGTGAGCGAATTTACGCGTGGCGGAGATGTAAAATCGCCTTTTGGTAAGTACTGCGCATGCGCACCATAGAAAATACGCTCAGAAGCGTAGCATAATTGTGAACGTATGAGCCATTCACGTATGTGTGACGTAAATACTTACGTGTGGGCGTGCCAAATTTACGTTAGTACAAACTACGTCTGAATTACGTTAAGTAGGCGGGGGTTTGTATTTAAAGTGTACAGTATGGGCGTGCTTATCTGCGTAAATCGTGTTGCCCATACGTACATGTGCATATCACTGCGGTTACGTAGGCAAAAGTTAAGGTAGGGTTTGGAAAGCGTATCTTGACAAAATACGTACGTTCAAGGGGTGTGCCTAGGGGAGTGTATAGAAATTACGCACATGAAAATACGCTACGCGAATAAACGTACGGCAAACGTAGTTCTGTATCTACCCCTATGTGCGTATTGGACTGTTGCCCTCTTGCTAAATATGCCATGTAAGCTCCCCCTACATCCGATTGCTCGTAATTCAAATGTCCAGCAAATAGCAAGCGCCGCCTAGCCTTTGCAAATAGATGATTAGACCATACTTTCTGTACCTTAAGCCAAGCTTGTCTGTCCTCTTCCTTATGAGTCAGTACATACTGCGCTTCTCTTAACCTACACTCGTCTTTTATCGCCTCCTCTTCAGCCCTATGAAATTTCTTCACCCTAGCAACTCTCTGGATCAAGGTACCCCTAAGAACCGTCTTAAAGGCATCCCACAGAATAGTCGGATTATCCATTTCTTGATTTTCCCAGAAGTAGTCCCCCCACTCAGCCACCAGATCCTGACCTGCACCCAACAACTGCAGCCAAAATGGATTTAGCTGCCAAAACCTTTGCCCCACATGTTCGAAACAGGTGAGGTCCATCTCAATCAGGGAATGATCTGAAATACCTCTATATAGAGATTTGATAGAGGTAATCCTAGAAACAAGAGATCTAGATTCCAAAATCAAATCAATTCGCTAGAGGGAATGATGTGTGATGGAATGGCAAGAGTATTGATGAGCATCAGGGTTACACAAACGCCCCATCGTATTTACACTCCCTTACGCCGGCTAAAGGCTACCCTAACTTCAGCCGGCTTAAGGGAGTGTAAATACACTGGGACAGTCCTCATTACACACCCTCCCCTCGCCTACCTGCACTAACCTCAGCGTAGTAATGCTGGGGCATTTCCGTAGTAACGCCGGGCAACATCTGCCTGGCGCATGCGCAGATCGGCTTTTAGGCCGAACTTACGCTGCTGGCTGGCATTTTAATGCCAGTCAGCATAGGTCTGGATCAGGCACCAAGTGTGTTTCTATCAAGCATGCGATGTCTATATTTTGCTTATATATATAACTTAAAACCAATGACCGTTTTATTTTATCATTCATTCCCCTGGTATTCCAGGAGAAAACCCTCAGTGTTCTTACCATACCCAAAAAAACAATGATACTTTCACAATTTTACACAAAATGTATATAACACTAGGTCTGCAACCAAGTAACCCCCCTGTGCACTTTAACAAAGCCCGCACACTGCAGCCAAGAAAATGACACGTTCTTCAATGCAAAACATTTATGTTGTACTTAAATCCAAAGAGCATCATATCAATACTGCAAATCAGCATATGCAAGATACCTTGACAGGGTAACAAAATCTCTATAATACCATCCCACCCTAACCTCACCCTGTCCCTCCCTGTATTACACTCCCCAACTGAGCAATAATTGTTTCCTACCATTTACCCCAAAAAACAAAAGTCACTGCAGCGAGCAACAGTATCTACAATCCTAAGTTTTAACCTTCTATGAAACTATAGGGAGCTTGTCTCAGAGAATCTTACCTATGCAGCTGCTCCCTTTTGAGCGGGTCACCCGCTCAAGCACTGTTAATAACTACATTATTTTACAACACACCGGAAGACTAAACAATTAGTATATTACTGTAATAGACTGTAATAGACTCTTTCAATAAGACCTAGGAGAGAAGCAAAGCTCTAATACTTATCAGTCCTTGGAGCGGCGAACAGAGTCTACTGTGCTAAAAGTCCATCCAAAGGTCACGACGCAGGAGGATGCCATGTTGCTCAATCCAGTCCATGGCTTCATTTGGGGTGTTGAAAAAGTGAGAATTACCGTCTGCCACAACTCTCAATCGCGCATGGAACAACATGGCGTATGGTTCCCGAAGTCGTCTTTTAGCTGGAAGGAAAGATGCCCTTGACTTCTGCACATCCGCAGCAAAATCAGGACAGGCTGAGATGGTTGCGTTATCCAATTTAATAGGTTCTTACTGCCTGGATAGAAGTAGAATCGTGTCATGATCTTTGAAGTGGAGAATACTTGCTATCAAGGTACGTGACGGAGCACCTGGTGGTGGGGCTTGAGAATGTAGGCGATGAGCTCTTTCTATAGCAAATTATGATGAGAATTTTTCTCTGCCATATTTATGGATCAATAACTCCTCCAGAAAATATGCTGGATCTGTGCCCTCAGCCTTTTCCGGAAGACCCGCAAATCATATATTGTTATGTCGAAGATGGCTTTCCAGGCCTGAGATTTTAGCTCTCCAAGGGTGCATCTGAGAGGTGAGACTGTCTAACTTCGTACCTCTCTCGTACCTTTTGCAGTTCGTGTCTGATGATGGATAGATCCACCTGGACTTCTCCTATCTTTCCAGTGACTAGCACTTCTGAATCAGAGATAATTTGTAGAACTTGGGTCAACGTAGAAACAGGAGGGGGTAAGTCTGCCAGCCCCTCTGAATCTGATGATGGAGTTACTGATCGGGACATAGCAGAAGAGCCCTGCGGCCCAGCAGCAGAGGAAATTTGGTCCAGACCTACGCCCGCCGTCCTAAAGCTGATCTGCGCATGCGCCGGGCAGATGTTGCCGGCGTAGCTATGGCAACGCCCGATCACCGATCCGTAGGAACAGCGTAGGGACGCTGGAGGGAGCGTCCCCCTAGCGTCCCAACGTTAAGGTTAGTGAAGGTGGGTGGGGGGGTTATAATGAGGGAGGGGGGGAGGGCTTAGTGGTAATACGCTTGTGTGTGAGCGTATTACCCATTGCTTACGCCGGCTGAAGTTAGGGTAGCCTTCAGCCGGCGTAAGCAATTGGAAATACGCCCGCACAGGGGGAGTGTTGGGGAGAGTGGACGCCAATACGCCGATCAGGCCCAATATGCTGCCGACACCATGCCATTAACCTTTGGCATGCTGACGCTTAGTACAATAAGCCAAACCATGCACTGCATTACATGCCAAGGGTGAAGAGCTTGCCGCGGCAGCCATTTATTTAGATGAAGGAGGAAAACCCCGACCACAGCCCTTATGATGCCCGGAAGGGAGAATACGCAGAAGGTGTGTAGCACTTCGGCGGGTGGTGACATATAACCAAACTTTAGAGGAATGATGAGCTGCAATTATCACAGTCCATAAGTCAGCTATATGAGATAAAAGGATTTACAGAGCAGCACTTAAGAGCTTATATAGTGCAGCCAAGAGAAGCATCCAACTCAGAAGTTATTTGTAGAGGGTTCTCTCAAATGCCCCGTACTGAAAGCTGGTAAAAGTGATTCAATATCCAGATTATAACAGTTCAAGGCAACACACTGGCTACTTAAAATTGTAAACAGAATAGCAAAGAGTCTTATATTATATTACGCAGAAAGTGTGTAGCACTTCGGCGGGTGGTGACATATAACCAAACTTTAGATGAATAATGAGCTGCAGTTATCACAGTCCATAAATCAGCTAACTGAGATAAAAGGATTCACAGCCAGCAATGAAGAGCTTATATAGTGTAGCCAAGAGCAAAGTCCAACTCAGAAGTAATTTGTAGAGGGTTCTCTGAAATGCACCATACTAAAGACTGGTGGAAGTGATTCAATATCCAAATTATAGCAGTTCAAGGCAATACACTGGCTGTATGCTGCTTCCAAGCTTATCTTCCTCTCATGCTGCTCTACCTTGGCCTCTCCTTTATGTCAAACCCTCCACTTTCTGCTTCAGATCTCACTTTAAACTACTTACCCTCATCTTTGAGGCCATCTCCTCATCCACTGCTCCCTACCTCTTGTCCTTCACCTCCATGCACACCCTATCCCGCTCTCTCCGTTCTGCTAACCACTGCTGTCTGACCCCCCTACTGATCGCCACGTCATGCCCATGTCCAGGACTTCTCCCATGCTGATCTTCTGCACTTGAATGACCCCCCCTTCTTCAGTCAGACTTTCTCCCACATTGCAGGTCTTCAAACTCTCACTCATAACAAACTTGTTCAGACTAGCCTACCCCTCCTCCACTTAACATTCTCCTGCATCCTACAGCTATCCCTTCTTCTTTTTCCTTTCCCCTCTCCTCCGCTCACACCAGCAGTCCACTTCCTTCCCCCTCCTTATGTCTTCTGTAAGTTCATCCCTCCCACTTAGTATGTTAGCAGGGTCCTGCATCCTAGTTTTGTTTCTTCCTCCACCACTCCCCCCTCACTTCATACCCTCTTGTCCCCCTCTGCTTATTCTGTCCCCATTTGGTGGCTCTCTCTAAACCTTTCACTGCACTCTATCCCCTCCTCCCTGATCTGTCAAGCTTGACACCTCGCATTTTGCATTGTGTTCAGTGATTTCTTCACTTTATTGTATTTTTGTAATATTTTTATATTAAACCTCACATGGTTGAAGCCCAGACACAGAGGCACCACCCACCAATTGAATACACCCCTACCACAATACTTGAAATAAAGACACGACACATGGCTTGGGTCTAACTATTTATTGACTATAATTGAAATTATTTATTAGGTTTAACTACCTGACCAATTGATGGGGGCCATAGATTCATAAAGCATTGTACGAATAAAAATGGCATGAAAAATACTTATTCAACTTTAAGCAGTCATTAAATTCTCAATATCAGAAAACACCCTTTGGCATACTCCTTCCGCCAGAGGTCAGCCCATAACGTCGGGATAAACAATAGAGATCGTCCGTTGGCGGCGAATCCCGGTTCAAGTCGATCCTAAGATGCGACCGAAGTAACTCAGAAAACTCCCGAAGGCCACCTTGGCTCAACCACCACCTGTGCCAAGGAAAAAACATTGTTAACCTCCAACAAATAACAGTCAGTACGTACAATGATGATGAAACGCCACCACAACCGGAACCTAAAACCGGTACCACCACCATCAACTAGCTAACTTTCTTAAAAACTCTAAAATCGCTCCCACAAACAATGTCTGTCCCTCAGAGGATAAATGTACTCCGTCCTGACGATACAAGGTAACTCGGTCGTATTTGAAGGCGGGATGTGATATGACCAGGCCACCACGCCCTTCCAGAAAAACTCTAACAAAGCGATTAACTTTCCGTCTGACGCCATCCATAGCCATCCCGTTATCAGAGTATTTCCAACGCCTACGAGGAATGATGTCTGACCACACCCACTGAATACTCGGCCACCAATCCATAGCCAGCAAAAGGTCCGAAGTGATAGCCCGCATCAATTCAAGCCCTGAAATCCGACCGATGTCATTCCCACCTAAGTGTATAATCACCACATGGGGTTCGCCAAACCGAACCATTTCACGGGCTAAAGTCTCTAATAATGCCTCCCATTGCAAACCCCGCCAACCTTTCCAATGCAACACAAAACTGTCAGTCCTTCCCGCAACCCTGAGTAAGGGGGCGAGCTGCACCCAATAAACATATGAATGTCCTATCACCCATACTGTGCGTACCGCTAAGGCGTCAGCTGTAAGGCAAAAGGTAGAGGAAGGGAAGGGAAGGAGAATGAAACACAATCATTAGATGTAAGAAATGATTAATAAAACTTTACAATCACACACCCATAGCGGGCGACGTGCTAGGCCTAAAGCTAAACGAGACTTAACATTAAGGGGTGCAACGCCTGGGGAGAAGGTGAAAAACTCACTCCAACGACAAGTTCTTTTCTATATACAACTAGGGGGAACTACTATACAACTAGGGGGAACTACTTGATGACTTGAAGGGATCTGAGAAAAAATCCCTTCACGCCCCCGCTTTCAATGCGACAAGCAGTCTTCGGGCTAGCCCCGGAGACCTGTCCCAGGCGTGGCGGGGAGAGAAAAAGGAACATGCTAACTAATAACTATAATCTAAACATTTCCCTCCGGGAGAGCACGGATGTACTTTCTATAGACTGGCGACTTCCATCTGCCGAGTTGTTGAATATATGCAGCAGGAGCACCCGCAGCAGCCGCTGATGATGCGGCACCAATCCGAAAAGAATGAGTACCATACTCCCTAGGGAAAAAACCTGCATGCTGCAAACATCTCTGTAAAACGGTTTTGAACTGATAAACTGTCAACGGAACGTTATTACTATGGGTAAGCCAGGTCAGAGCATTAGGAGGCCGAAGGTCCTTAAAACTACCGCCCAATACCACATGCACGAGCCCACTCTGCGTTCTTATGTAGCACAATCCAGCGGCCTCTGCCTGTCTGGTCCGTCTTACCTCTATGAATTAAACAGTGCACCTCAGAAGGAAAAAAGAGGACATTCCGTGAAAGTAGGCCCAAATCAGTAGAAATTCTAGACGCCACTACAAGTTCACTGACTCTAAACGCCCCCGCAAACGGCAAAAGCTGTTCTAAATAGCGCAACCTCGTAAGCGTCTAAGGCAATTGCTGGAACTGCCTCCATAAGCTTGCCTAGCATATGCAGCGAAATGGGTTTCCTGTGATCAGGGGGGGTAGGTTTAATTTTTGCCCATCCTTTCAATGCCTTGATAACTAGAAATTGCTTGGTGATATCCGGTTTATCCTCTAGTTTAGTAAAAAAGGAAATGGCAGCTAATTATCCCCGCATGCCTGAGTGAGACTTACCCGAGCAATACTCACCCCACATAAATTTAAATAGCAACTGCGGCAGAGTATCCTCGGCACCACCGTTGCTAAGCTGGAAGTGCTGCCAGGCCTCCCAATGAGCCCTATAATGATGCAACGTGGACGGGGCCAAAGAACGGAGGGCGAGCTCCACTAACCCTTCTCGACCACCTGCCAGATGTAAGAAGGACAGGGAGTTGCTTCAATGTTAGCGTCCAGTGCCAATGCTCTAAATCTAACCCAATCAGATCGTGAAAGTGCATCTGCAATTGAATTGTCTACGCCTGGCACATGCTCGGATCTAAAATTGATGTTAAACTGTAGACAACGCAGTACTAGATGCCGTAAAAGCCTAATTACTGGTGGTGAAGATGCACTTTGCCGATTGATTGTCTGCACCACTCCCATGTTGTCACAAGCAAAAACAATGTCCCTGGGCCTGATCCAGCGCTACGAAAATTCGCAACGACGGGCGAATGCGAACGTACGCTCGTCGTATCAACCTACACGCCCCTAGCACTCCCATAGTAAAGTCCCTGCTTACGGCGGCTATACCCTACACTGGGTACGACCGTCGGCCGTACGAAAATTCGCAGAGAATACGCTGAGAAAATACGCTTAGCACGCCCATACTGTACAATTTAAATGGCTATCCCCGCCTCCCTGTAGTAAAACGGGCGCCCAGCCGACCATCGTAAAAAAAATACGCTCGGCGAGCGAAAAATACGCTAACGATACGCCCGCTATTCGCTCATGACGCGCGGGCGACCGGAACCTGTCATACTGGGCATGCGCATTGCGAATTTTTTGACGAAAATTCGCTTACGATGAGCGTACGCTCGCTTGCGAGCGTTGCTCTGGATCAGGCCCCCTGTCCTTAAAACGTCCAGCCCACAACTCCACCCCCAGGACTATCGGGAATAGCTCCAGAAAAACAAGATTCTGCGTCAAACCGGAAACGTGCCACGTGGCCAGCCACGCCCCCGCACACCAATCACCCTGGAAGAAAGCTCCGTAACCGACGCTCCCGGCAGCATCCGTTAGCAAGCGTAATTCGCGGTTGGAAATGGTAGGGGAGGGCCAAATACGCACGCCGTTGAACGACGTCAAGAAGGAGTCCCATACGCCAAGATCCGCTCTGAGGTCATTGGTTAATGGGACCCATTCCCGAGGATGCAGCAGTCCGGCGCCCGCGCTCTCTAGCCGGCGGCAGAATATCTTGCCCATGGGAATTACCCTGAAAGCAAACCGTAGGGAACCCGTTAAAGACTGGAGCTGGCATAACGTTATACGCAAGGCATGAGCTGGATGTTTTATGCGATCCTGTAACTGACTAATTTTTTTGCTGGGTAACCTGCAGAGCCCTCCCACCGTATCTATCTCAATACCCAGATACGTTAACTGTGTGACAGGGCCCTCAGTTTTGTCATGGGCAACGGGCACGCCCAGGGAGTAAAACAAGGCTTGAATAGAAAATAACATGTCACCGCACACAGAAGATTCTGCAACCCCCACCACCAGGAAGTCATCCAGGTAGTGAGTGATGCCCTCATGTCCCGTACCAGCCGAGATGCACCAGTGTAGAAAACAGCTAAACGCTTCAAAGAACGCACAGGATATCGAACAGCCCATGGGCAGGCAGCGGTCAATGTAAAACTTGTCTTCTAATTTAAAGCCCATGTACCGAAAAGAGGAAGGGTGAAGCGGTAGTAACCGAAAAGCCGACTCCACGTCAACTTTAGCCATGAGAGCCCCATGGCCAAAGCTGCGGACCATGCATAAAGCTGTCTCGAATGACTGGTACACCACGCTGGTAAATTTCCCTGGAATTGCATCATTTACAGAATCTCCATATGGGAATGACATGTGCTGGATGAGACGGTATTTCCCCGGGGCTTTTTTGGGCACTACCCCAATAGGGGACACAATTAAATTGGGTATGGGGGGTTCCGAAAAGGGGCCTACCATACGGCCTAAACCTACTTCTTTCCTAACTTTTTCCTTTAAAATTGCGGGGAACTGGCGCGCAGATTTCAAATTACGCGGGCAAATGGTGGAGACCGGTTTCTCAACCGGAATACAAAAGCCTTCCGTAAATCCGCGCAATAAGAAGTCAGCCATAATTTTTTGGGGGTACCTAACTAACCATTCTTTTAATTTGGTTATATTAATTGGCGTTGGGGCCTTGTCTATTACCGGCGCTTGCTGCAGTCCGTTGTCCCGTCGCGTTCGGCACTCGTGGGCAATCCTTGGCCGGGTGCCGTCCATTACATTTGAGGCAGTTATGTGCATAGGTGCATCGTCTCCCGCGTTGGCAGGTAGAATTGTTGTATGCGAAACACTTGGGCTTTGGAGATGCTGGGGCA
The DNA here is from genome assembly GCA_011038615.1 of Limnodynastes dumerilii. NCBI lineage: Eukaryota > Metazoa > Chordata > Amphibia > Anura > Limnodynastidae > Limnodynastes > Limnodynastes dumerilii. The sequence continues at coordinate 72,104 of WWET01005739.1, forward strand.
CCACTACGCCCCCTGAGCTGAAAGCGCGCTTGTTGTGTCACCTCCCCGCTAACTACGCCGCCCTGTTGGGACACCTCCAACCACAGCTCCACATCCCTAACTCCAAATTGAATGTTATCTTGAAACTCCCGCTTACGACGGAATTGTTCGTCGTACCTCCTCCAGGCAGAACCTCTACTGCAAACACTGATGTCGTGCACCAAAAATTGATGCCTCAATATTCCGTTATATTCGGTAGGGTGAGTTTCAAGATAGCACTCCGCAAATGAGCACCAAGCTGCAAACCACCTACTATAGGTCCTATACGCTTCCTCACTAGCCGCACCCTTCTTCTTGGCGTCATGCAGTGCCTTTTTGCCCTCGCTAGTTATCGCAAAAATATCCACATAGCGGCCTCTTTTAATAAGCTCGCGAGCTTGCGGTCTAACTCCACGCGATAGCGCCGTATTTTCGCAATGAACCATACCAAGGACCTGTGCGGGGGTAGGAGTAGCTGCGCGCGTGGAACGTTTTTGCTTCCTCTTTTTTAAGTGGCGCTCAATAGCCCTACTTAGCCTGCTGCGATGCCCCCTGGACCCATTAGATGACAGAGAAGAAGCAGAAGAAAAGGAGGAGATAGACATAGAATCATCGGGCCTGATCCAGCGCTACGAAAATTCGCACGGCAAGCGAATGCGTACGTTCGACCGTGCGAAAAAAACATGCACGCCCCTAACACTCCCATAGTAAAGTACCTGCTTACGGCGGCTATACCCTACACTGGGGACTACCGTCGGCCGGACCAATTTTCACACATAATACGCAAATCGTACGGCCTTAGCACGCCCATACTGTACAATTTAAATGGCTATCCCCGCCTCCCTGTTGTAAAACGAGCGCCCAGGCGACCGTCGTACTGAACGCACGCCCCTCGAGCGAAAAATTCGCACACCATACGAACGCTATACGCTCATGTCGTCCAGCCGACAGGAAGCTGTCATACTGGGCATGCGCGGTGCGAATTTTCGTACGAAAATACGCAAAAAACGGTCGTACGCTCGCACAAAATCGGCCAATTTCGTAGCTCTGGATCAGGCCCCATGTTCTAAGTGCAGCAGGAGCGAAAGACTGGATCTGGGTGATTCATATAAAGTATACATCTAATAAAATGTCATTTTACAGTGTAATGTGTACTCCCAAGACTGTTATCGATGGTACTTACATTTATTTGCTTACTTCCCTATGTGAAATTTAAGTTGTGGATTAGCAGAAAGCCAGTGACCTAACTAATGTTTTTTTTTTGTTTTGTTTTTTGCAGAGAATGGACACGAGGCCACATCGCTGGGACACTGGCCATAAGCGGACTTCCCCTGCACCATTTTTCTTACCTGCTTTGTTGTTTTTGTTCTCATGTTTAGAGCTTTATTTTTTCAGATTTGCTGTTTATATTACATCAATACACTTGTGCTGTTGAGTTTGATGTCATAGCACGTTAGTCACCCAAGAATAGCTTTATATAACAATCATAGACTCTGCTTCCTGTTTGTTGTAATTGTGTGTCCTAATTATCAGGAATTTCCATATTTATAGTGTTTTTGTGGTAAATCATAGCTATGGATTCGGTCTTATGTATGTCTGCAGCAGCCTGTGCTTTATCCATGGTTGCCTACTTTTGAAAAGTAATTTCAGGGAGAAAAGTAAAAAGCATAGGGGCGGTCCCTGTGTTGCCGGGGACGGTCCCTGCATCGCCGGGGGCGGTCCCTGCGTCGCCGGGGGAGGTTCCTGCGTCGCCGGGGGCAATCCCTACGTCGCCGGGGGCGGTCCCTACACAGCTGGGGGGCGGTCCCTGCATTGCCAGGGTTTGTGCATGGGTGTCCTGCAAAGTATCAGCCCCCCCTCAGTATCTTTCATCACATGCCTCCAGCCCCCCTTCAGTATCTCCCATCATGTGCCTCCAACCCCCGCTCACTATTCCCCATCATGTGCCTGCAGCCCCCCTCAGTATTCTCCACCATGTTTCTCCAGCCTCTCTCCTTTTTACTTACCTTTGTGTCCCGCTTTCCTTCCTCCTCTGCGGCGCTCTTCTGACTTCTCACTTGCCGACTTTCCTAGCTCTGCAATGGCTGGCGTCTTCTGGCAGGCACATCGTGAACAGCGCGTCGGTGATGTCATCCGGCGCATACGCAAAGCACTTTAAGGGAGAGGTGAATTCTAGAGTTACCATCTTTTCAAAAAGAAATTCATGGACACAGACCCC
>WWET01005740.1:31677-49275 GCA_011038615.1 Limnodynastes dumerilii
AGGATAACATGAGGGGGTAGACAGAACTGCTGCTTCACCTCATCATACCACACTGCAAAGAGACTGACACATGACCTAAAGATGCGCAGCCATACCCTCTGGTGATGATGAATATACTCATGCAAACCAATGATATGGAGGTACTCCTCTTCATTAGAAACATGCCAAAGGATAGCACACAGCACACTGATAGTTGCTGGTTTTTATTAAATACATTTTCAAAATATTTAGAGTTTATAACATTATAAAACAACAGGCCCACATTTAAGCAATAACATGATCCTATTTAAACTAAATATCAAGTGTTGTTCCTGTTGCTAGCAAATTACCCCTGCCTTTCATGCTCCAGTTTGCATTTACCTATGAATTGATTGAGCAACTTCCATGTTGTGTGTATACATATACTTACTATAATTAATTGCAGATGGGCAGACATTTTTGTAAATAAATTTTCACAAGATAAAATCACAAAACAAAAAAGAATAGGTTACAAATGTCAAAAAAATTATACTCAAAAGTACATAATTAAAATAAAGAAAAAGAAAATATGAAGATATTTAGTATACTAACTTCCATTTTTTTTAAATGATAACAATAAACAGATATGTGTACATGTGATAAAAAGCTACAATATATAAAAGCACAAAATAAAACAAACATATTAAAAACAAATTTACATTATAAGTATTTTACTAACAACTGCCATAAGTTCCAAATTTAAGAAAGGCAAAACTAAAATAAAGCAATTTATAAAATAATGTAAATATATAAAAACGCTTTATAATCCTGAAAATGTGTTACAAACATTTGTCTGTAAATATAACATAGCAAATCAGTGATTTGGTCATTCACAAAATGAATGAGAGTTAAAAATAGATAAGTGCTTTATTGTAACACACTGTACACTTTGAAAGACCATAAAACAAACTTTGACTAAATTTACCTTGTTTAAGCTTATTCCTTTAGAAAATCAGAGAGAAACAGTTGGATTCCTTTACGTAGATCAACAATAATTAATTAAAACATCTAGAGCTGATTAAGTAATTGAGCTTGCTCACGACTAACCATTTCACAATAGACGACTATTGGGAAACAACAAAGTATGTATTGCTTGCTTTTGACCAACAAGTTCTCTACATGAAGCCCTAGCCTATGTTTTTGGTCTGTCACCTGTGTGTCGCACACACTGCGTAGGTCTGAAGCACTCGCAAGGCTGCAAGCACGAAAATGAATATTTCTTGTTATGCCCACTTGCTTTACAATCACTGCCCACTGGATACATGCATGCAATTGGTATTCAAAAGTCTCCTTTCATTATTAAGCAAGGATCTGATCCCAAATTTTCTGTGACCAATGTTAGGACCCACTCACCAGGACGCAGAGTCTAACTTGGGCCTGGTATTCAGTAGAGTCTCTGATGGTAAGGTTAGGCTTAGCTGCAGGACACCCAGCAGGTCACAGTCCCCAGCGGCGGCTCCTATGCATATGTGCTTGTGAGAGGACCAAACAAACACTGCAACGGACAGTGAACGAACTAGGGAACACAATCACAGATACACGGGGCATGCACTCACAGAACACAAGGGAAGTCATGGAGCTGAAAAACAGGAGCAAACACAAGAGGAGTAAATAGCAATTCACAGGAGGGCAGGAAGATGGCAGGTAGGGAGAACACTGGAGAGCAAGGGGTTTATCAGGAAAGGGCACACATGAATTAAACTGACTAGAACTGACAAAGCACAGAACTGAGAGGGCAAGGTAGAAGAAGCTATGACCAGCAACCCTTGCTTCAGGAAGCCAGCTATTTAAAGACCCAGCCTCCAATAAGCACCTGCCCTCAGACACACCTCCAGACTGATTAAGGTGTGCACTGATTGCATACCCAGCTGGAGGTACAGTAGCTACACAGAGCAGGCCAGGAAGTAAATAGTCACACACTGCTTTGATTAAACTGACAGCATTCACAACCAATATGTATTAAAGAGCTGCTTTGTTTATTAAACAAGAGGAGGGAAGAGGGTACTCTTTACAAGATAATTAATATTATAAAATATATTAATTATATTAATAAGATTGATGGTGATATATAAAATGGACATATTTATTAATTAATATACACATAAATAATAATACATATTGAAAAGAATAGCAACACCTTTTGAAGTTCAATTCATGCCTCTTAGTTCAATACTATATTGTAATGAACAATTGGTAGATGCAAATGCATGTAAACAGTGAGGCAGTAAAGATTAAGTATTCCAATAATGTGCAGTCACTAAGCCTCCATGTCCCTGGTTGTAGCCAGTCAAACAAACAATAGATGTTATATTAGCTTGATTTTCTACATTAGAGATGCTTATATCTCGTGTTGCAATATAAGCATTCTCTGTAGATAACACTCACATGACACTCTTGTAATAATGATAAATCCTTTAAGCTATGTCCTTAGCACTGGGACCAAATGCTGTTGTGAGTGTGAGTGTGTTGTAGTGAGCTCCTTATGAACATATTCACAGAACCATCGCTCCTTTGACACTGGGTGCCTTGATGTCTGTATGGAGGTGTTGTTTTTGTGGCATCCTGTGTAGTAGTGCCTGAGAGAGTTGTTGGAGAAGTGTCCAGGGTCATGCTATTAGATTCATTGGTGCAACAGCTTACAATATGATACAAACATTGGGCCTGATCCAGAACTACGCTTCCCCGCGATTTTACGCGTGGCGGAGACGTAAATTTGCAGTTTAGAATGCACTGCGCATGCACACCATAGAAAATAAGCACATTCACGTAGCGTAATTGTGAACGTATGGGCCATTCACGTATGTGTCACGTAAATACTTACGTGTGGGCGTGTCAAATTTACGTTACTCCAAAATACGTCTGAAATACGTGAAGGAAGCGGGGGGTGGTATTTGAAGTGTACAGTATGGGTGTGCTAAGCGGCGTACGTTCACGTAGCCTATTTGTCCGTTAGCAGACGTACGCTGTTACGTGTAAAAAAGTTAAGGTAGGGTTTGGGCAGCGTATCTTGACAAAATACGCCCGTGCAAGGGGTGTGCCGAGGGGAGTGTAACGAATTTACGCGCACGAAAATACGCTCCGCGAATAAACGTACGGCACACATAGTTCTGGATCTACCCCATTGTTTCCAGGTAATATGGAGCATATATGAACTGAATATGTGGTGTTGTTCAATTATTGAACCTTGATGCATTTCATTACATCCACTAGTGATTTCCTCAGAAGGCATGAAATTATTTGGATGCTTTATTTGCAATTAAATTTATATTTTCAAAATACAGGAAGCCAAAAGCTCATTTTAAACTGTCCATATTTCAAAAGTAACCTTCATAGAATGTTTTCCTAATGAATGGGTATTTATTGCCTTTTCTAAGCCCGACGGAACATTCCAACTCGCCGGACTGAACCAATGGTTAGTGTACAGGGGGAGACTTAGGGTTAGGCTGCAGGGAGGGGAGTTTTAGGGTTAGGCTGTTGAAAGGGGAGTCTAAGAATTAGGCTGCGGGGAAGGGAGTCTTAAGGTTAGACTTCAGGGAGGTTAGTCTTAGGGTCAGGCTGGAGGGGTGAGAGGCTTAGGGTCAGGATGCAAGGAAGGGTATTCTGCAAAGAGGAGATGGTTACAGTAAGGGTACTGGAATGGGAGGGTTAGGGTGAGGATTAGGTAAATAAAACAAAAAGAGGGGTAAGGCTAAACGGCACTTAGTATCTCTACTAAAAGTACTGTGAAAAAAGTACTGCTGTGCTATATTGGGAGCCTCGCCAACCACACACCAACGGCTGAGCCGCGATTGAAATGTTATCTGTGGGTCTGTTGCTGCAGACGAACAGCAGGTCCTGGATTTAAAGGTCCAATACCAGGCTTAGGACGCTGCATTACACGGATATACAGCGGGTAAAGACTTTCTGGAAACCCCTTTATCTAATTGTTATCTTGAAGTGATTTAACCCCTATGTACCATCTCCCCCTGTGATACTACACATTTTTTACTGTAAAGCAAGATACATCTATTTACAAAGATCAACATTAGAGTGGCCACTCTTTGAAACGCAAGTACCTTCAGATATTTGAAAATCAGTTTCAATAGTTTCACATTTAATATCTATTTGAATATTCATTATATTAGTTGTGTCACAGGACTTAGGGGTATAGAACCTTCCTTCCAGATTTATACTGTTTAACAACTGCACTACCAGTATTTGATTAGGAGGGTATATTATTTTTTCCTGTTGTTTGTCACAGTATTATATGCAGTATTGTTTGTTCTGGGTACTAAAAATCAGCATTTGCTTTTAAAAAAAATTTGTAATAAATAAATCTACCAGTTATAGCGCTTACATTTTTCTGCTTTTTGTGATTAGGATAAGGGCTGGGGTTGGATAAATACTCACTTCTTACTGCTGCAGATTCATCCTGGAGCTGATTGATTGCTTGTTCTTGGTGGGGTAGGAACAAACAAATTCAGAGCCATTTCAAAAATAACTGCTAGAAAACAGCCCTTTCAGAAAAGGGCCGTTCTGACTGCTGATCTATACTCAGTAATCGTTTTGTTAAGAGTCTCCATATTTAAAGGCTTTTGACTGGTATTACTATTGGCATAACCATTGGTGATACATCTTACAATATGACATTGCGGTGTTGTTCAATTATAAAACCTTGATGCGTTGCATCACATCCACTAGTTATTTTCTGAGAAGATATGAAAATCATGTTGTTTAGAGTCTCCATATTTATTGCTTTTGAATGGTATCACATTGAGGCACTAACCTAGCAGGCACTTAAAATCCGATAACCATTCAAAAAGTATTTCTAAGTTTATGCTTGTACTAGCATACATTAATATTAGTACACCATTAATCTTACTAAAATAAAATAAAAACTTTCTAAGTTTTTATTTGTTTTGAATTCTATAAATATTTTTAATTGTTTTACCGAGAAAGTGAATATCAGCAGTCTGTCACTTGAATCTTAAAGGGACAGACAGAAAGAGAACTATGGGGTATATCCAGAACTAAGTATGCTATCGTATTTACGCTAGATGGTGACGTAAAAACGCTATTTTGTAAGTACTGCGCATGCGCGCGGCAGATGTTATGCCAGTTAACTTTGAACGAACGTACCAGCCTAGTATCAACAGCGTAACTACGAAGGTCGTGCTTATGCAGTTACGTACGTAAGGCCTTTACGTACGTCAGTAGTTACGCTTTGAAAAGTTAAGCTAGGGTTTTGCAAGCATAAAACGGCCAAAGTACATACGCAAGAAGGGAGTGAATAAAGGAGTGCATAGAAAATACGCTAGCTACGCGATGAAACGTAAAAGGAATGTAGGTCTGGATCTGGCCCTATTTTCCTAAAGATTTTTTCAAACAGAACTTGTTTTTAACAAAATGGTACTTCTAAGATGATTTTTCTAAAAGTTCTTATATAACTTTTTTTGTGGTGTATGACTGAAAGACACTTGTTTTGGATATATATAAACAGGTAGTACATCTTGTACCAACCCTGTGGTTTTCAAAGGTTTTGCTCTTCTAAAGATGACAGAAGGCTTTCTAGATAAACTCTTTTTCAAAAGAAGATCAAGAAATAAGATTTTGTAATTCTTTTTTAATAATTCTAGCAATTTTACCTGCACAGTTGTTAAACTTGAATACAAAATATAAACATTTATCGTCTTTACCTTTAGTCTTAAACTTTGCTTTCTTTTTATTGCCCCTATTATATTATATTAGTTCCTCGCTATCCATCACAAGCACTTCTTCATTTGCTTTTTCTAATAGAGATTCTGGATACTTTTTTTCACCTAAAACTAGTTAACCGAGTGATAGACTGTAATGTAAAATTATCTTTAGAATTACAGTTATTTCTAATACATCTTAATTAAGCTTTTGGTAAATTAGTCGTCCACCTTTTTTTTTGGTAGTTACTGTACTTAGTAGTCAATAAAATTGTTGGTATCTCTTGATTTGAAACATCCAAAAACCTGGTCCCCATCGCTGTTCCAAGTGACTGAAGGGAAAATTTGTCATTAAAATTAAATAATTATGTTCAAGTATGAACTTGATAGGCTGTTAAATAAATTATTTTTGTGCATCTGATAGTTGAGAATCATTAGATAAAAAAGGTGGCTACTGCTTGAATCTCTTTTAGATGTGGGAAATTCATATATAAGTATTGTGCATCACAAGGGACAAGGAATTAAGTAGGCTTCCACTCCAAGGGCCAGATCTAGACCCCCACATGCTTTACGTATGTGTGGGGGTCTGAAATTAAGCAAGGTAAAGGGAAGTGCACGCCCCTGTCACTCCCCACTATCCAGGGGCGGATTGGTAATAGGCCTTACCTACCTATAATCATCAATATTCATCACTAATATTGACTGGTTTAATTATAATATTTTAATTTAAACTGATGTTATCCAAAGCTATCATGTATGGGGTAAGTTGTGTCTATAATTCATCAGTCTTACCCTATACATTATTATTATTATTATTATTATTATTATTATTATTATTATTTATAAAACACCACAAGATGTCTGCAGCACTGTACAAAATACAACAACAAAATACAGTACAGACATACAGGGTAGGGATGGACAGCATAGTACATAACAAAATACAATATAAATATAAAAATATTGCAAAAATACAATAAAGTGAAGCAAGCACAGACAGCATGGCAAAATGTGAGGTGTCAAGCTTGGCAGATCAGGCAGGAGGGGATAGAGTGCAGACAGAGGTTGAGAGGGAGTCACAGGTGGGGATGGGGTAAAAGGGGTAGCAGAGGGGGGCAAGAGGGTACAAAATGAGGGGGGAGAAGTGGAGGTGCTCATGTGAGCTAACACACTAAGTGGGGGGGATGAACATACAGAAGACTTCTTGTGTGAGTGGAGGAGAGGGGGAAGGAAGGAGAAGAAGAGATAGATGTAGGATGGAGTGAGGATGGGGAAGGCTAGCCTGAACAGGTGCGTTTTGAGTGAGCGCTTGAAGACCTGCAATGTGGGGTATAGTCTGACTGAGGAAGGGAGGTCATTCCAGTGCAGAGGTGCAGCATGGGAGAAGTCCTGGCCACAGGCGTGAGATGGGGTGATCAGTAGGAAGGTCAAACAGTGGTGATTAGCAGAATGAAGAGGATAGGAAGGGGTGTGCATGGAGATGAGGTTAGAGAGATAGGGAGCAGTGGATGAGGAGATGGCCTTAAAGGTGAGGGTAAGAAGTTTAAAGAGAGTTCTGAAGCAGACAGGAAGCCAGTGGAGGGTTTGACATGAAGGAGAGGCTGAGTTAGAGCAGCGTGAGAGGAAGATGAGTCTGTAAACAGCATTGAGTATAGATTGAAGGGGGGCAAGATGGATGAGAGGGAGATAAACGAGGAAGAGGTTAAAGAAGTGAAGACATGATATGACTAGAGAGTGGATGAGGGTTTTTGTAGGTGTTGCATAGGTGGAAACGGCAAGAATGAGAGAGGGCATGGATGTGAGGTATAAAGGAATGTGAGGATTTAAGGATGACACCTAGGCAGCAAACTTGAGGGGAGGAGGAGACAGAGGTATTGCCAATGGGTATGGTGATGGAGGATGAGTGAATACTTCCCCCCTCTCCTGAATAATCAGTTCCATAAGGGAGTAGAAGCTTATGTTGAGAATAGACTCAAATTTCCCATGCAAACTATCATCTTGCACCTCAATCAATGCCACCTTGTCAATTTTCAAACTGAAGGCATTATTTTCTCTGCCAAGTATTTCTCCAAACATATTACATCTCATCATATCCTACTTTCTTTCATAAGGAGATGCTCTAATCTAGACATTCTCTTAAAGTCATTCTCCCTGGGAGGGTCCAATGGTCTATGAAACACATCATGAAATGTGGTATATCCATCATCTCTCCATAATTGCATGATATTATAAAAACGTAATCAAAATATACAATTACATTATTAAAATAATAATGATAAAAATAATAATTGGACCCACAATGGGTCAAAATAGCTGAAACCAACACTAAAGTAGATTGTATACCAGAAACCTAATAAAAGTTACAGTGGATAAAAGCCCTTAATACTGCTGCAATTGTCACCCACCAAGGCAATATTTACTTATCCCAAAACCAAACATTCACCAGATATAAGTGTTTATTAATTTTTCATTTTTTGTTTATCATCTTTATGATTTTTATATGTAAATATAAAAATGTCAGCGTTAGGTTACCACTTTGAATAGTCTTGTTTCCTTTGATGTCTGAGTCCTACAGCAAGGACCTATTCTTGGACACTGCGGTCAGAGCCGGATGGACATTTAACAATGATCAGGGTACATGAGCTGTGCTTCAGGCATTACTTGGTTGTTTTCCTAATTCTTTATTCTATTCATTAAATATTGTTTTGATCTTTATGTATGAAATTTACCTATTAAAAACATTACTGATTTTATATTTTCTCCTTGTCCTCTATATGGGAAAAATAGATCTAGGGAGAGGAAGGGGACAATTAATTTCATTAAAGATTCATCAGGAGCCTACTCTGGGACAATCATACTTTTATAAATAACACAAGGAAGTTTTTCTGGATTATACACCACATTTCAAGTTTTTGGGGATTTGTTTATGACTCATCAGTCACAATATACTTTCATTTGAAATTCACATTGTGGATAAAGTTATTAGAACACTGGGTTTATTTACTCTTTTGAACCATCATGGTATATATACTTGTTTTATTAGTTTTTATTCATTTTTTTTTATTATTATTTTTAGTTTGTTATGGTTTATTTGTTTATGTGAATTTTGTATATTTCATGATTGATACACTGATAGGTATACACATACAGTAGCACTTCACACTAATATTTATATTTATTGGTTGTCTAATAGTCACAATGGACCGTATTCACACCTAACTCACATGTTCAGTCACTAACCCACCCCCCATTCTTAGTTACATTATGGTACTTAAGGGGTGCCATAGGGCTACCTTAACTAACCGTACGTAGTTTCCTACTTAAGAAGGAAACTACACATGGAGAATGACTCTCCCCGCCTCCCCCCCGCCCTCTCCAGCTAATCTAAATATGGAGAATGACTCTCCCCGCCTCCCCCCCGCCCTCTCCAGCTAATCTAAATCCCCCCTCCCACTTCTAACTAAACACTCCCCAAAGCGGCATTAGCACTCCTCTTTCTTCCCAAACTACTCTGTGCGATCTTAAAGAGACACTTTGGGCCTGATCCAGAACTATGCCGATGCGCTGTGCTTACTAAAGCACAGTGTATCGGTGTTCACTTTCCCAGACACTCCCCCTGTGCGGGCGTATTTTCCCTCGATTACGCCGGCTGAAGGCTACCCTAACTTCAGCCGGCCTAAGCAATGGAAAATACCCTCACACAGGAGCGTTGGTACGCTAAACCCTCCCTCCCTCCCTCATTAAACTAACTCCCCCCGCCTACCTTCACTAACCTTAACGTAGTAACGATGGACCGTTGATCGGGCATTGCAGTAGCTACGCCGGGCAACATCTGCCCGGCGAATGCGCAGATCGGCTTTTCAGCGGGGCATAGCTCTGGATCAGCCCCTTTGTACTTATCAGCTATCTGCCTATAATCTGGTCAAACACTTTATTAATTGAATCTTTAGTTGAATGGATGCCATTGGGAAATTGTTTCTTGTTGGAGGACTCAGTTCATCTCATTGTGTTGGAAATTTTTTTGGGATCAAAATATGGAATAATCTTAATTTTTCATCTTGCTATAACCCACAATCTAATGACCAGACAGAGAGACTAAATCAGACCTTGAATCATTTAAATGTATTTGTCTGATTAAGAAGCTTCCTCTGCTTTGTTAACATTTTTTAGTTATCATCCTGTTTCTCATTGTATATTGGATGTTTCTGAGTCTATGCTATAAGGATAAAAAAAAGAGGTGTAATAGTCTTATCCTGAAGGTTGGTGCTAAGCTTTGGTATGCAACCAATAATTTGAAGCTATGGGTTCTTATTCTGGTCCTTTTTTCATATCTCTGGAGGTTGATCCTGTTACATTCAAGGAAAAACTACCTGCCTCTTTAACGCTCCACAATGATATTCATCTAAGAAATCTATTCTTAAGCCAGTAATAATCAAGTTTCATAAATTACCCTCTCGCAAGTTTATTAAATTACCATCCTCCTCTTGAGACTCATTATTTGGAATCTAGTTTTGGGATTCTTGGATTGTTAGAGGTTAATTACGTTTTTTTTTGTGGATTCATAAGTCTAGAGCCCTGAAAATAGATTTTGTGTGATAGCAGAGGATATCCACAAACCAAGATTAATGACTATTTTTTTTATGTGACTTACCCAAAAAGTTGACAAACTCATTTTTTAGGAGCAGGAGGTACTGTCAAGGTGCTATTCCTGCACTACTGTCACAGGGAAAAGCGCCTTGCCATTTATAGATTTCCATTTCTCAGCAACGAGAAACAATCCGGCACCCAAACTTCCAGTCTTTGAGTTCCATTTTTAAGGACTTGAGATGCAGCTCTGGGTAGTGTTAGTCTCTTATACATCTTCACATTCCATTGCTTGACAATGAAACACTATTCTTCTAAAAGCAGGAGCCAGTGATTTTTGTAATCCCTCCATCTCCTGTATTTTAGTGTATTCCCAAACGGTACCTGTCTCTTGCTGATCATGGTTTTACCTACATGCCAGTATATTCCAGAGGTATCTGTATTCTCTGGAGTCTGTGATTTATCTATTATTTTTCAGAGTACTTCCTTGGCCATGATCCATTATTTATACTATTTCTTCAGGTACCTCTTTGATATCTGTCAGTAGTTACCATGACATGCAAATCTTATTGACTTAAGCTCACCTGCCAACTGTTTACAAACCCAGTGGTGGACCTACATTTTTGAAGCCCTGAAGTTATAGCCCCTTCACAACTATCAACAATATCAACAACAGGGCAACATAAATCAAGGACCAAAGGCCCAAATGACAAAAAATAGGGTGGTGGGGTGGAGTTGTAGATAGAGTGTCTACCAGTCAGCACTGATCAGGAGAGGTTCTGGGTACCCAGGAATTCCCCATGCATAGAGAATATTCTAAGGTTAATAACAAGTGCTTGGACCCATTGGCTTATGATTCTATCACTATAATAACCTTATTTTAATAACACACACTTTATAAACTCCATCAATTTTGTTGAAAAATGCACTCTTTAAATAAATTGCTAATAAAAAGTTGCTTAAGGCCCCTCCAGCATGAGAGGCCTTGAAGTTAACACTTCATTGGTTTCATAGTAAATCCACCACTGTACACTCCTACTACACTAGTTTTCTTTGGCTGTTGAATACTTCTAAAAATTGAGGCATTATGTGACAGAAGTTTTGAGTAAACATATAGGAACACAAGTTAGGTACTCTCCAACAGAAGGTGCCATAACGCTGGGCAGCTAAGCATAACCCAATATAGCTATATTAAGAATTAAACTTTCTATTTCTCCACTTGTGCAAAACCGCTGTTCTGTTCCACATGTCTTGGCATCTCCTTGATGTTCGACAGACAAGTTTAAAAATAAAAACCTTTAACATAGGATTAGAAATTTATTTAATAAAAACCACTAGAGGAATGATTAGTTTAATGCAGTAAAATAATGTATATAGAGTGGCATTTTCATAGAGACTGGAAGTCTAATTTCTGTACTAAAAACATAATTTCTTGTATGTCAATAGCATCCATATATAGCACATGTGTGTGTGTGTGTGTGTGTGTGTGTGTGTGTGTGTGTGTGTGTGTGACTGTGTGTCTGTATGTGTAGGATGGGGCTTCATGTTTCTGGTAAAATAAGTGACAGTAGGCTAATTTTATAGATGCATTTATGGGTATGTAACGTTAAAACGCCAGCCAGCAACGTAAGATCGGCTCAAAAGCCGATCTGCGCATGCGCCGGGCAGATGTTGCCCGGCGTTGCTACGGAAACGCCCGATCATGGATCGGGCGTCCGTAGCTTCAGCGTAGTAACGCTGGAGGGGGGCGTCACCCAGCGTTACCACGCTGAGGTTAGTGCAGGTAGGCGGGGGGAGGGTAATGAGGCTGGGAGGGCGGCGTTAGCGTACTAACGCTGCCGTCTCTGCGTAGTTACACTGGGTTACGCCAGCTGAACTTAGGGTAGCCTTCAGTCGGCGTAACCCAGTGTCATTACGATCTAGCAGGGGGAGTGTCGGGGAAGTGTAACGCTGTTACGCTGAGCGTTAGTATGCTCAGCCCAACAGCATTACTCTGGATCAGGCCCAGGGTGCATAAGTGGCCTGACTTCACGGACGCATGCGCCCTCCAGATGTTATACAAGGGTTATGATAGTAACCCTAGCGTACAAAAAATCGGACGGAACTTTTTTCTGTACGATCCCATTTCAGAGGAAATGGGCTGTGCTTCCCCTCCGCCTGCTAAAGCAGGCGGAGGGGAAGTATGTAAAGTGTACATTGTGGGAGGGGGCTCCCACACTGCTGCGGATCAGCGGTCGTACAGACCACTGATCCGCACGACAGTTATTGCAGGCTTATGGCAGTGTAAGCGGCACTCCCCTCTCTTTCACAGATGTACAGACTCCACAGTACAGAAAACGTGTGGGGGTCTGGATCCGGTCCTTAATTTTAATACCATATAATAACTAGGACAACTTATTCAGAAATACAAAATATTTTGCAAATACAGTGATATCGTGTGAATAAACTGCTTGTGTGCAAATACAAATCAAAACAATCATGAGTTATTTTTGTTGAATTTATGTATTATGAAAATATAGCCGCTAATACAGTATTTTCTGAATAAAATTCCAGTATATTGTTCATTATATATTTGGTCAAAAGTTTTGCAAGTTATTATCAGTTGTCAAAGACTTAGCACTGCATTCTGTTATATGATTTCTTACATCTTGTTCACCATAGGAGAGTTAGTTGTAATAGAAAAAATATATTTGCTCTCATTAAACCCTTATCTAAATATGAATTACAAATTACTAAAAGGTTTTAATAAAAAAAATGATATCTAGTTGTTCTTGATTTTCTTTCAACAGATTTTATTGACTGTCAAGCCAATAAAACCCTTAAGATCTTTTCAAAAGGACTGAAAAAAAATAACCAATATAAAATGACATTTATTGGTATAATGTTATTTCTCCAGGGGACTCTATTAAACTTACATTAATACTAACAAGTCTTAGCGTATGGCAACTGTTCATTTTTTAGCTTGAAGAAGTGACTATTATCACTGAAGGGGAGCAGCTAAGAGAAGTTTTATTGACATTTTAATGAGAAATAGAGGAAAAAAGCTGAATACAAACCAAGTTAATTTAAAAAAGGTTAAATAGCTTAACATTTAAAGAATAATTTTGGCATCAAACTTAGGGCCTAGACAGTGAATGATTTATCTTAAATTTTTCTACTTCCAGGTCCTTTTAAAAAAGAAGTTTTTCTCATTTGTTTACTCCTTCAGTTTCATATTAAAGGGCATAGAGGAGAAAAAACAAAATAGTAAAAACAAGCAAGCAAGCAAGCAAAAATAGAATAGATTCTCTAGAACAAAGATGTAAAATAACACACAAAAAAAAAGATGAAAGAAGAAAGTCTTGTTTCTTCCGCTTTAGATGTCAGTCATAAAAATTTTCATAATGCATCTTTTTAGCAGTTCATATATATTAAATTCAATAATATAGAGAATACAATTTTTTTCTAATTTGCATGTTCATATTTGAATTATGCATGCATTTTTTTCATTGCAAATTGCAATGTTATTTTTTTTTCTCATAAGCTTCCTGAAAGTGACAATGATGCAGTCTGTTCATTTTTCAGTTCAGTTACTACAAAAATTGAGCTAACGTTTTCAAAATTATTATTATAAGATACCATGGAAAGTGCATATGGGTACAGTGTGTAGCTTTAACTGTTGCTTAAATCCACTACTGTGGCGTTTTCGCATATGCACACTCTCTTTAGTTTATAACTTAAAAAGTGTACTTTGTACAGTGTAAAGGTTCTGAATATGACCTGTTTCTGTACATTTTTAAATGATTCACCCTGCATGGTGGTGATTGGGGTGCACAAGAAAATTAGAACCAATATATACTGCTCCTGTTTGGTGATTATGTTACCCTGGAACTATGTTGGATCACACTGTAACAAGCTGTGACTTGGTGGATTTCTACCTGCTCTCTCCCCATGTAAGGCAGGATTGTGGAATTCTCACTAACCACATTTCTATAATGAACACTGTTAGCTAAAGTCCTGGCCATTTACAGAGGAAGACTTTCAAATTGTGCCACATGTGATGGAATTGGCCTGGTACCTGTCAAAGTCATAATTAACATCTATTTTCATACACACAAATAAATCTGAAGTGCCTTTAATCGAAGGTATAAAGATATATATTTCATAAACGCACTGTAATTGCTTTGGGTTTCCCACTCAGTGACTGCAATGCTACTTGGTACATACTCATTCCAGTTCTTCCTATGTTACAATTGTTATCTGTTAATTCTATTCTTGTGATCATTGTCAACACAGTGAGCAAAGCTTCTAAGGGGAGATGGACATCTGTTCAAAACATTGGACCAGCGGCATTTGGTCAGAATGGGAGATCATAAACCTTGGGAGCGTGTGCATTACTCACAGCGGGAAACAGGAGATCATTTGTCATGTAGCCTGAAGTGGACACTACAGGGGTTTTGCATTTGCATCATTTGGTTTCTGTGTACGTTATTCTGTACACTTGTTCTTATGTCTTAATCTATTTGATAGTGTCCTTTTATATTTGTACAATCTCAGTTTCTCCTTTACCTTATTCTTCCAAATATTCTTATCTGTCTTTACATATCATATGAGTGCCAGTTCCTATTCAACTGTGTGATAAGCTTTTCTTCCTTTTACCAAGTGTGGATTTTACATCACCACCTCTACAAAATATATTGTTTATGTTCATACTGTTGCTCTTTGTATTGTTCTTTAGCATAATGAAAAGTGGTGCAAGATGGAATTGACAGGGGCTTATACTTCAGTGGCTGAAGTACTTGGTTTGTTCAGGCCCCCACATAATAATACATAAAAAAATATAATTAAAGGATACATTTTGGTTTATATGTCTACAGAAATGGGCTTAAGGATAACACTGCTAGAAAACTTGTTTATCATAAAATGAAAAAAGGAAACAAGTTAACAGCGCTAATTAATTAAAAATGTGTATATCACAAGCTGGTTCAGATGAAAGAAACACACACATAGAACGGCAACCTGATGTAGATTAGATATACGATTTATTTATAACTATAAAATGAAATACCTAAAATCAAGATAGAATACCAATGAAGCTAAATAAGCATATATGAAAAAGATTCAATTCAATTTGGAATATATCCAGATTTTCAAATTTTCAATTGTGCACAAGTTAAGTCCAGCAAATGGATGGTATAGAAGGGAGAATCATACAACCTGCCGGGTTTAGAGGACGGAGTAATATATAAGAAGAGGTTCTTGAGGGTCGTGTGGAGGTTGGGTATTACCCGACGATCAAGAGTTGGAAGTGAAGCGCCCTGATCCTCCTGTAAACACGTTCCACAGTTCAGCCGCCTGTATAAGCAAAAGGGGTGGCCACCCGTTGAATACCAAATAAACTCCTCCGAACCAAAGATGTTGTCCCCGGTCAAGTCTGTGTCTCCCGTAATAGGCGGACAATGTCCAATAGAAAGTGCCGTGGTGCAATGAGCAGCTTCACACAGGTATCAATTGATTAGCTTATCATAAAATGAGTAATTTGTTTTCGTGAACATCAATTTGTCAACATTTTTGCGGTTTAACCCTTTACACTGATCGCTTACAAGTTTCCCAGTTGTACTAAACACTCTTTTTGACTACACGCCGTAGGTTAATTTGTATAACAGTCCCCAAATTACCTTTTTTCCCTTCCAATATTGGTATAATAAGGATCATGGAGGACAAATTCTCCTTTTAAACAGTAATTAAAATAATTTTAGCAATAGGTACACTATACTGTACATACTCAAACTGCTATTAACAGATATTTAATTTATAGCTTGTGACATTATTAGTGAATGACCAGGAAAAATACTTAATAAGTGACAAAATAAAATAAGTGTCAATAAATGTTTTTAATTTGCACAGTTGTAAGTCACAGCCCTAGAACTTGTAAAATTAAACTAACAGACCAAATGATATTTGTAAAGGGTTTTTAATTTAGAAGAGAACAGGTCATTAATTAGATTATGTAATTTAGAGTCCTATTACAATACATAGGAACAAGGGGAGTTGAACTGTCGATTATTACAAGGCACAAAAAAAGAAAAATATGATGCTATGAATGATGCTATGCTGTGTATTAGGCATATAGTACACTGACTGTGCTGTACCACCACCACCAAAC
This sequence comes from Limnodynastes dumerilii, assembly GCA_011038615.1. Lineage (NCBI taxonomy): Eukaryota > Metazoa > Chordata > Amphibia > Anura > Limnodynastidae > Limnodynastes > Limnodynastes dumerilii. The sequence continues at coordinate 48,097 of WWET01005740.1, forward strand.
ACACAAAATAAATGTGCAGTGTGCAGCTATTTTACTGTTTTTATTCTTTATTTGTTTTACAACTTGTAGAAAAATTGAGAGCCCTAATAAGGGTTGTAGATATATAAAAGAGCAGTCAATACTACCTATACAACTGCATAGTATCACTATCTATCTAAAGCACAGCTACAGCTAGCTAGCAACTGTTATCTTCAACTCTCATATCTGAAATTGGCGGCAATCACGAAGGAGGGTCTTCTATAGCCTCCGAAACACGCGAGGGCTGCCAAATAACTAGGAAGTGCTTTGTACAGAATCCAAAACTGCGAGATCCAGCATTTCTGGGAAAATTGCATTTTTTTTCAATTTGAAATCTGAATTTTTGGTGGGAGAAATCAAGACATTTCTCCATTCGACTCTGAACCCCAAAATTCTGCTCTGGAAAATTTAATGCAATATGAATCACTCATTTCTAATTGGCGAGTGAGCATGCACACATACAAGGCTTCCAGATCACAGAGCTGGATCCTCTGGATCCAGGCTTCCATGCTTGAAGTCTTTCCGATGGCAGGGCATGATGGGGCGGAATGTCTACAGGATGTATGCTTGGTGGGGAAATACTTAAATCTTACAGCAAGGACTTGGTTATGCCTTTTTGTATGATCTTGAGAAAATGCTGTGTAAATATTAAGGCAGGGTCCTGCCTTTGGAAGTTCCATGCTTGCAAGGAGAGTGGGCTCCCCTTGCATGCAACTTAGGATAGCACGGCAACCCGCTATCGGACCTCTGCTGCTGCTGCATGATGGACTTTTTAGGAAAAAACTAGTCACACAAGCCTTGGGATTTTTGGCTTTTACCTTACTTACCCTCATCTTAACAACTCACTTGACTTAAGGATGATTCCTGATCAGTTTTATAATTTTCACCTGACATGTTTTTCTTCTTCCTTCCATGTAGGTAAACCTTAATGGATTGGGTGGCTTGAGGTTTGGGTGGCACGCCCAGCAGTTCAATGGTGTAGAAATGTTGATATGGTTTGTTTTTGTTGGGTTGACACTGAAGGTAGGTTATGGAGTGCAATTATTGACTGTATTAAAATGTAATGTATACTACTTTCACAACAGTACTATAGTTTCGTACTACAGTACCAACAGAACGCAGTCTCCATGCTGGAGGGGGGGGGGGGGCCCGTTTACCTCT
>WWET01005740.1:61311-75028 GCA_011038615.1 Limnodynastes dumerilii
CCGCATACTACTCTGAACAGCACCTTACGTGCTATTCAGAGTGGGCTATAGGATGCACGGATGTGCATCCTTGAATAGCCCGTAGTCAAATGAGCATGTGCGATTCCGCATCGCACATGCTCGTAACTCTGAATCAGCCCCTTACTCTCAAACTCATAATCAGCCCCATCTATTTTGCATTAGGACTATATATACCCATCAAATTAAGTGTTTTGAATGCATAATATCATAATGGTTGTTTATGCTTGTCTATGGATTCTTTAGAGAACACTTAAATATCACTAATTGAGCTTCTGATTTCAAATTTTGCATATGAAAAATATATGCCTTGTACTATAATTTAAAAGGGGTTTTTTTTAAGTAAAATAATTGGATATTCACAAGTTTTTGCCTTCAGAAATACCTTCAGAAATAAATCTACAGCCCCCATTGCCCTTTATAATCTTTATAATCTATTCACATACTTCCTGCTGGAATTCCGGAGATCTGAGCAGCTACAGTACAACTCGTTTGTCAGATATTAAGGTTTCATTGAGATCAAACATATCCAACCATGTAAAATATACATGACAAGCATGGATCGAAACAGAACACATTTTGAATGATCCTAATTTTAATTGTGCTTTGTTGTTAACATAAAAATTAATGCTACTTGGGTCTATTGAATATTTGGGAAAAGGATTTGTATTTGCCAGCTTTCCTTCATAACTATATATAAATATATATATACATTTTACAATATGAGAAAAATGATTATGCAGAATGTAAGTTGCTATTATACAGTATATGGGAAAAATGGGAAACTTTGAAGACAAATCTCACATATTCTAATTATATTTAATATATTGTGCACAAAATGAAGGCCACAAAAAGTGTGCAGCCAATAAGTTATTGAATCACCTTTTGAGTCCCTTTTTAAGACAATTCTTAGTGATTTAATATTAGTTACCGTATATATACTCGAGTATAAGCCAACCCGAATATAAGCCGAGGCACCTAATTTTACCACTAAAAACTGGGAAAACTTATTGACTCGAGTATAAGCCTAGGGTGGGAAATGCAGCAGCTACTGGTAAATTTCAAAATAAAAATAGATACCAATAAAATAACATTAATTGAGGCAGTGATATCAGCAGTCATTGGACCACCCACAGAGGCTTTCCAGCACCCCCCATCATGTGTATCCAGCACCCAGTATCCCCCCATGATGTGTATCCAGCACCTATTATCGCCCATGATGTGTATCCAGCACCCAGTATCCAGTGTGCCCCCTCTATGTGTGTCCCGCCAGTCTGTGTGCCCCCCTCTATGTGTGTCCTGCCAGTCAGTCTGCCCCCTCTATGTGTGTCTTGCCAGTCTGTCTGCCTCCTCTATGTGTGTCCTGCCAGTCTGTCTGCCCCCTCTATGTGTGTCCTGCCAGTCTCTGCCCCTTCCCAGCCTAGTTGCAACATTGAACTTATCTTTGCTGTCCCTCCGGCGGTCCCTGCTCTCTCCCTCGCGTTGTGTGCTGCACAAAGACGTTGCGTGACCTAAGGTCACCTCAACATCATTGTGCAGCGCGCATCGTGGGGGAGACAGCCAGAGGCACAGCTGCGGGGAAGAGAGCCTGACACAGACGCAGGGACCGCCGGAGGGACAGCAAAGGTAAGTTCAATGTTGCAACTAGGCTGGGAAGGGGCAGAGACTGGCAGGACACACATAGAGGGGGCAGACAGACTGGCAGGACACACATAGAGGAGGCGGGAAGCGCTTCTCTGGCTTAACGCCCTCCCGCCACGCTTAACCCGCTTACCGGATTCCGCCGGCCCTGGCTGCAGGCGCTCGCAGATGAGCGGGAGAGACCGGAGAACACCCGCACTGAACCAGAGAACAGGTAAGTTGAACCCTCACTCGAGTATAAGCCAAGGGGGGCTTTTTCAGCATAAGAAATGTGCTGTAAAACTCGGCTTATACACGAGTATATACGGTACCTTGATGTTAGAGAAGGGGTTCCAGTTTTAATGAAGTAAGGATGACTTATTGAGATTTAGTAACCATAGATTCTTGGGACCTGATTCAGAGATTGAAAATAAGAACTTAAAGTTACACAAGGGCTAAACCATGTTGATTTCAGGGGAGTCAAATTTCATTTGTTGCAACAGTATTATAGTTAAAAGGTGATGTTTCCCAGCTCAAGTCTAATTAGCAGTTTAAAAGTGAAGCTGATCAGGTATCTGTGTGCAATAAGTAAAAGCAAAGCATTCTCCCTGCATGCATAGAATACAATTTATTGGACTCCCTCTGAAATCAACATGGTTTTGCCCAGGTGTAACTTTAAGTTCTTATTTTCAGCCTCTGAATCAGGCCCTTGATGCCTAACAATTATTTAATTCAACAATGATAACTCCAGTATTTATCATAAAATATGAGACAATCAGTCAACTACAGCCACATAAATATTAATATTTTTTTTGCAATTTGCTCATATCAAGGTCAAATGTGAGTGAATTAAAAAATAAATAAAATAGAGGCAACTGGTGTGGTCATTTAGATACAAAACATTGTACATCCAGTCCTTAATGGATTAATACATTATTACATTTATTAACTAATTAGCTTACTGTAATGTTTAAAAGCATTGCAACTCTTTGTTTACAAACATTAGCTACTACAATTGAGAATCATCGACATAAGGAACAATAGCACTAAATGCCAAAGAGCACTTTAGCTCTTTACATGAACTTGTTGCTCCTGGGAGCCACAAATGTTTGCAAACACTAGCAGCTCCTGGGAGCATTTGAGCTGCTAATTAATAAAGGACTTAACTTAGACTTTAGCAGCAAAGAGAAGGATTTTTATTTTGTCAAATCTTGTGGTTTAAAGCTAGAAAACTATTGGATATTGGTATTAAACTATTGTTTATGGTTCCCAGCTAGCATAGACAAGCCTAGCATACAATTTGCAGGTTGTGTGTGGTTTGCTGGTATGATGTGCCAGTTTGCGACACATTGTATTGTATATAAGCAATTGGACAACCCGTGCTGCATTTGGAAAATACTCACACAAATAATGGGAGATGTGAACATAACTACTACATCCTCTATATTAGTTATCCACTTGAAAGTACAGGATTAGCTCAATTATGTATAAAGAAAATGTTGAGCATACCTCATGTGAGGATAATGTATAAAGAAAATGTTGGGCATACCTCATGTGAGGATTATGTAATGTATAAAGGAAATGCTGGGCATACCTCATGTGAGGATTATGTATAAAGAAAATGTTGGGTTTACCTCATGTTAGGATTATGTTATGTATAAAGAAAATGTTGGGCACACCTCATGTGAGGATTGTGTATAAAGAAAATGCTGGGCATACCTCATGTGAGGATTATGTTATGTATAAAGAAAATGTTGGGCATACCTCATGTGAGGATTATGTATAAAGAAAATGTTGGGCATACCTCATGTGAGGATTATGTATAAAGAAAATGCTGGGCATACCTTGTGAGAGGATTCTCTCTAAGTTGACAAGAAGAAGAAACAAAATGTATAGTCAAAAATAATATCCTCCATTGACTTTATTTTAGTTTCCTTATAAACGAAACGCTATGATATACTATAGACAAGTTTGCAATTTAACCAGTCGCTCTTTCAGATCAAGCAATGATATAGTTCACAGTGTCAGTAGGTACATCACAATGTTCCTACAGATAATGGAGATTCCCTTCTTATCTTGCAAATTCTTACACATTTAGAAACTCGTTATAATCTGCCTTTTTACTAATGGTGAGCATCATACGGATTCTATAGTTTTCTAGCAGACTGCCAAGACGGTCATTAGAGAACATACTACTGGATGTCATATTCAGCAAAACATAGAAAGGAATCATTAAAGATTTATTTAGAGACCCAGTCTGAGTTCACAAAAGCTTTTCACAAAATGGAACAGAACCCATTGCAAGAAAAATAAAGTCTAAATATCTAGCAAAACGGACTATGGGCTGGATTCAGACTTCCATCCGACACCCGACTTATGCACGGAGAGTGCGTTTGTCAGGTGTCTTGATGGAAGGGAGAATGTGCGCTCCAGATGTTATGCGTGCATCCTTCTGACAGAGTAGAACTCTCCATCCACTTGCAAAAACAAAAAAGGTGAATGGGTGAGGAGATTTAATTTTTACAGTGTGGGTGGCATTTAAGTGTTACATGTGGATTAGTTGTATGGAACAATGATCCACACGTCAGTGTTAAGGCTTATGGCAGCGTGTCTGTCCTCAAGTCCGCACAAGATAGGGAAGTGACAGGGGAGTTTACTGCACTCTTCCGTGCGGTCTTCCAGACCCCTGCACATATGGAAAGTATTTAGTAACATAATTTCCCAATTTGTAGCTTACACTTATAATATCAAAGCCAGATTTCCCAGATTTGGCATTAAGAATGGGAAATTATTGTCTAGTCTTCTCAAAGGAAAAAGGACCTTTGGATGCGGTAGTGGGCTTGCAAGATAACCATGACAGGCTGATTACAGATGGTAGAGACATTCTGGAGATTTTAAAGGACTGCTAATCCACCCTGTATTATGAAAATCATTTTAATATTAACATAATAATAAAATTTAGTTCTGTTAAAAATTATACCTGCCCCAAGTAGTTCAACAACAGGCAATTATAAAAATATTCCTAAACTCTGAAGGAGATGGAACTTAAAAATCTGAAACCATTCAAGGCACCAGGCACAGATTAATTCAGCAGTGAATGTTATAAACTTCTTAAGGAAAATATAAAATAACTCTCACCAAATAACTATCATCAAAATTCTCCCTAAACACGGAAGAAATCCAGAAGATCCTGCATTTTATCATCCTTACTTTACAAATATTGATAACAAAGGACCGGATTCAGATTTAAGAAGCTTTTCCGTGTGTTTGTAATAGATCCGTACGTTAATACAAAATAAGTACGTTTTGCAAAAGTAATGAATTTCGGAACACTTCCGTCTTGTGAAAGCAACCTTATCGTTAGCGCACGTTTCTATGACGGAAGTGAAACGTTCGCAAATACAACCGCACGTCTACTATATTACCACGCCCATTTTTCTATTTACTTTCCGACTGACGCCTACTTATTAATAATCCGTCCAACCTTTTATGTTTGCACGCATTTTTTGACGTACGGAATTTACTTACGCATCGTTCCAATTACGCTTCGTAACTCCATGGTCTGCACATCACCCCACTTACCAGACGTTCTTAATTCTGAATACGGTCCAAAATTCTCACAAAAAATTCTAGCCGAGAGACTAAAAATTATTTTACCAAATATAATACAGATCAAACTGGATTTTTCTGCTTTAGAAATTAAATAACCAATGTTACAGAAAATTTTAACAGTGCTTCAACATTCTCAAATGTCAGAAAACATAAATACCCAACTCTTTTTATATTGAAGTGCTGAAAAGCATTTGATATGATTGATTGGAACCATCTGTATGATAATTGTGATTAATTATTCTAATCTTATCAACTCCAGTTCTCAAATTTTGACTAATGGTTCCACCCACCTTTCCTTCCTGGTTCAAAAAGGAGCAAGTCAAGGTTGCCCACTATCCCTTTGCTGTTTAATGTTGCTTTAGGCCATTAGCAATAGCTTTATGACAGTGGACCGGATTCCGACCCCCACTCCCCACCACCCCTCTCTTGTGTGAGCTTTATGGCAGCTTACGCTGCCATAAGCCTGCATTAACTCTATCGTGTGGATCAGCGGTCTGTACAACCTCTGATTGGCAGCAGTGTGGGAGCCCCCTCCCACACTGTACACTTAGCATGCTTCCCACTGCCCACTTTAGCGGAAGCACAGCCCATGTACTCTGGAATGGAATCGGACGGAACAAAATTTCGTCCAATTATTTGTACGCTAGAGTTACTATAGTAACCCTAGCGTAACATCTGGACGGTGCATGCGCCCTCTAGTGAAGTCATGTCACTTATGCACCTTGCATGGTCAGGATCCAGTGATGTGTAAAGAATTCTCAGGAATTAAGAATAGATCTTCAAAATGCAAACTTGCTTTATTTTCTTATGGTATCTAATCCAGGCATATCAATCCCTGCAGTTAGGAATATTTTTTATATCTTCAGCTCTTTCTCAGGATATAAGATCAACACTAATAAATCAGATGCTTTATGCTTAACAGGACCTTTTTTTTAAAGTATTTAAGTATTAAAACTTCATTGTTAAATTCATATAAAGGTAATATTTCACCTATTTTACCTAGAAAATCTTCTATATGCCTGGAATAAACTAAACATCTCTCTGTTAGGGAGGAATGTTGTAATTAATGCTATTAATTATTAATGCTACCAATTATTTTATCAAAACTAGACTCCCATTGATGCTCTAAGCTTTTTTTGTAAAAATGTATCTGGCTTGGCAAGAAGCCTAGAACACAATATACAAGATTACAGAAAACTAAAGATCAGGGAGGGATTGGGTTCCCAGGTGTATGCAGTTTTAGAACGCAGCTCAATTTATATATATTTAATTGATTGTTAGATAACAATGTATTAGTGAATACAGAAATAGAACGTGATCTCTTTTATACATTTTCCCTGAGGACCCCACTCCAATAGTAAAAAAAAAAATATTCCTAAAGGGCAATCAAGCATCCTATTCTCTACCACATATAAGACTTGATGTCATATTAACAATAAACTCAACAGGCCACTCTTGTTTATTAAATATCTTAGTCTGTGGGGAAACCTACTGTTCACCCCAGAATTCAATAATGACACTATTCTTGTTCGGAGGAATAAGGAACTAGCTGCACATAAACATATATTTGATATGGAAGGTAGAATTCTATCCATTCCAAACAAACATTTTTATTTATATCTCCCAGTACATAATTTCATGAAGTACAGTATCTAAACCATGATGAAGTAGTTTGGCCCACCTCAGATAAATTGAATATAATATAATATAATATAATTGTTCCTTAAGATCCATAGGTACCATACTCAATATCTGTTTGAAGAGTTGTTAAAAGTTGAATACCCTGATAGAGGGGAACCTGTGTACTCTAGATGGCAAGATGACATACCATCATTAGAAAGTCCACACATCTTATTTAAAGGTCATAGATCTGCAATGAAATAGCTACATTCTGCACATCTGCAGGAGATTCATGTAAAAAAAAGGTAAATCGTGCATCTATCTCATAAAAACAGCAAAAAAAAAGTATGCAATAGAAGAATCTGGACTTTGTACCAAATGTAAACAAATAGGAGCTTCATTATTTTACAGCTTCTGGACCAGTCCTACAGTTATAACATTTTGGAATAAGATATTAGACTTTATATAGCACACTTTGACATTTTCATTAATTATGTTGCTTTGTGCTTTAAATCCATGGAAATCCACTATATCACCTAAGAAAGGACACAGTGTTCGTCCATGGCTTACAGTGGTACTTACTTTTACTCATAAATTGATCTTGTATAATTGGTTTTCCTCCACCCCCGATGCTCTCAGAACTGTGGCTCTGAATCTTCAGAACAAGAAACACAAAAAAAAAGGCAGGCTAGGGAGAACTAGAAATACAGATATTAAAAACCAATGGTTCAGAAACTGCAAAAATGTATTCTAAAAATCATACATACAATGTTAAACACACATAACTAACATAATGGTAACATGAATAAATCTCTAAATCCAAGGCTCAATAGGTGAAAGATAGTGAATAGTGGCAATATTGAGGCACACAGCCGGCAGAATGCCGACTTCTGTGATGACAGGATGGAGCAAAAAAAAAAGTGTACATCATACAGTATTATACATCATATATATATTCCTGCCGTCCGAAAAACACCCGGGAACACAGAGGGTCTGTGGGACACATACAGTAAGTAGTGGGCCTTCCACTGGATGGATGTGGATGACATGACATCCCGATTTGCTGGCCACAAAAGGGGTGGGGCCTATAGAAAAGAGGTGAGATTTGAACTAATAATGTCAGTTGTGGACGGAGTTTGGTCGAAATAGGGGTGGAGCTTATTTTGAATGATGGATTTGAAAGAAAACTTCAGAGAATGGTAACATTGGATCCCAAAAAATATACTAGAGGGTAGGGGTCCTAGTCAGACCTCCCATTAATGTATGCTTGGGCAGAATTTTGACACAGGGAGCCTGTTCAGGGCCTTCCACTGCATGAATTTGGGGGACATAAGATCCTGATTTAGGAGGGGCTGTCCTAATTCACAGGCCGCAAAAGGGTCTGTGCTTATGGAAAAGAGGGTGTGCTTTGAAGAAATAAGGTCAGTGTTGGGCATAGCTTATCATGAATAAGGTTAATTAAGATTATATTATGTTATTAATAAAAACTGGACACATCGTCAAGCTGCTAATTATTAACATTTTAAAATGATTAATTTCATAATTTTTTTATTTATTTAAATTATTACTTATTTTGATTATTATTAATTATTTAGAAACTAATATATCATTTGTTATTAAAAACTATACCTAAAATTGATTTTTAAATAATCAAACTTGATTTTAAAATCCTTACTCTCTGCAGACTTTCATACATACTCTTCTAAAATCCCACTTTCACAGGTTTGTGTTCTATAGTAACGTAGAAAGCATTGCAAACTAGATAATATGACTATTATTAATTAAAGGGTATTCTAAATTAGCACACAAGCATATGACTTGACAGCATATTTAAAAAGTATATGAATTAGCTCCCACTGACAGGAAGTTATTAAGAAAAACTGAACTAAATAATTCTAAATGGTCTGAATTGGCTTTTCATATTTTCACTTACTAACTGTCCAGTTAATATATTTAGCTGCTGGGTTGGTCATGTGATCTACAAACTACTTCACGTGATGTCATAATACAGATATGACCACACAGAACCTTTTTCAAGATAAACATCTGAACCGATATTTTGAATGCATTTGGAGTTAGTCCACTGATAACCTATCCAGGAAATCAAGCTAGCTGCAAAAAAAAGAATTATATTTTGAATATTTTGAGAATTTTGAGAATTAGGGATAAAGAGGTCTATTGAAGACTGAAATTATTGTGGGTACCAAGACTTCTAGTTGATTTTAGAAGACACTTGTGAGATTTGGAAGTAAGCAATATATTGGGTGCTTCATACAATTCTTATATAAGAAAGTGAGTTTGATAGGACTTATCTATAATCTATAATCTACCAATCAAAGGATGCTAAAGCAGCTAGATGGTGATTTCTCTTTTCCCTTAGACATTATAGAATGTGTGGAATATTTACAATTGTAGCAACAAATGGATCTACTTTAGTGACAAGCAGGAGCGTTTTAAGAAGTGAGAGGGCCCGTGTGCAGGATTTGTACATGGGCCCCCCCCCCCCTTACCTGAGACAGGACTGTCCCGATTGGAAGGCCTCAAGACAGGACTGTCCAGATTTGCGGGTGGAAAAGGGGGCGGAGTTTAACAGTGCTTTAACTCCCGCCCCTTTTTTGCCCCACGAATCGGGACAGTCCCACCACAGGGGAAGGGGGACTAATTTGGCATCTATATCTTCCCTCCGGAAGATATTGGAGGCAAAAAATAGATGCTAAATGGCCCCCCTACCCCTGCCAGCCCAGGGTGCAGGATGCATGCCACAGGACCCCCTGTTCTGAGGGGCCCGTGTGCACTGCACACCCTGCACCCATTATAGATGCGCCAATGGTGACAAGGTTTTACCATCTTCACACCATTATTACCATGATGTACTTTTGTAGCTGCTTAAACAGAGGCAGAACTAGTGAGCCATGGGCCTAGGTGCAAATATATGCTTTGGGACCCCCTCCCCCCGCCATGACTTACAGGACATGTTATTCCTGTTTTCTCTGTATAGGTCTATTATTTGTGTAATAACTATTTGGGAATAATATAATATAATAAAAATAGGTAACAATATTTTAATAGGCTATTACAATTGGTGACTATTTTTATTATATTATTTGTGGTAATTACACAATTGCTAGTGGTTTTAAGTTTATTCAGATATTAAACAATCAGGGAGGGCACTTCAGATGCCACTCTCCCTGGCAAGAATAAAATAAACAAAATTAATTGGAAAAAATGACTAATAAACTGTAAAAGAAAACAGACTTACCTGCACTCATCTTGCAAAAGGAGAGGATTTAGTGTTCTAAGAAGCCTCTTCTGTTATTTCTTGCAGGTCCCATTGCTCTGTTGATCTGCTGCTGCTGTGATCTTTTCTTTACACAGTTTATAGTTTATATTATGGATTGGGAATGGCACACTATATACAGTATATAATGTGCCATTCCCAGATCCCTAATAACCCACATGTACTTTATACTGTGCCATTTCTACACCCATAATATACCATACCCCAAATATACTTTGTATTGAGCCATTCCCAGACCACTAAAATACCCCACATACATTATAGCATGTTCCATTCCCAGACCAATAATATACCCCACATATACTTTATATATTGTGCCATGTCCAGACACCTTAATATACCTCACATGTAATACATGTGGGGTATATTAGGGGTTTAGAGATGGCTTCCTATAAAAAGTACATGTGTGGTATATTAGGGTTACCAGGAAAGGCACACTATAATATATGTGTATGTAGGGGTATACTGGGAATTTAGGAATTGTACTGAATGTATGTATTTATACATATATATTTATGTATATAAATGTATATAACATGACATTTCTAGACCCTTATTTACCCCATATATATTATAGTATATGTCATTTCCAGTCTCCTTAATTACCCCACATGTTATTTATACAGTGTATATGTATACATATATGTATTATATGTGGGATATATTAGGGGTCTAGACATGACACACTATATAAAATATATATGGGCTTTATTATGGATCTGGGAATGGCCCATACATATATATGTATAGCCTTGTAAGCACTTAGTTATCCGGTTTGTGTGTGTGTACAGTGTATATATTAATCCAATCTCTCCCCCCCTTGCATGTACTCCCCGTTATGAGTCTCTTGTCTTCCAATATTCTCCTTCATGTGTCTTCAGTCTCCCAGAACTCCCATCATGTGTCTCTAGCCCTTCAGTATCCCCATCATGTCTCTAGCACCCCCTCACTATCCCCATCATGTCTCTAAAGCCCCCTAGTATCCCCATCATGTCTCTGCAACCCCCTGGTATTCCCATCATGTCTCTCCAGCCACCCTCAGTATTCCTCATCATGTGCCTCCAATCTCCCTCAGTCTTCCCCATTATGTGCCTTCAGCCCCCCTCAGTATCTCCCGTCATATGTCTGCAGCCCCCCTCAGTATCTCCCATCATGTGCCTCCAGCCCCCTCTCAGTATCTCCCATCATTTGCCTTCAGCCCCCCTCAGTATTGCTCATCATGTGCCTCCAGCCCCCCTCAATATTCTCCAATATATACCTCCATCCCCCCTCAGTATTCCCCATCATGTGCCTTCAGCCCCCCTTAGTATCTGCCATCATGTGCCTCTAGCCCCCCTCAGTATCTCCCATCATGTGCCTCCAGCCCCTCTCAGTATCTCCCATCATGTGCCTCCAACCCCCCCTTCAGTTTGCCCTAATATGTGCCTCCGGACCCCTTATTATTCCCCATAATGTGCCTCCAGTCCCCCCATTATTCCATAATATGTGCCTCCAGACCCCCTTAGTATTCCTCGTCATGTGCCTCCAGCCCCCCTTAGTATTCCCCAATATGTGCCTCACAAAGAGCCAAGGTCCATGGAGATAATGGGGCCCACAGCCGCAGGAAATCTGGCCCTGGAACTGCAGTAGTGACTGATGTGGTGGCTGCTGTGGGCCACATTATGTCCATGGGCCCTGGTGCCATGCACTACTTCCAGCGCCAGCTAAATTCATTATTATTCTTAATAAATATCACATGTTTATTTTCTCTCTCCATATTTTCTCCAGAACCCACGTTACCATGGGGAATCTATTTTCTCTTTGTTGCGGTATAGATGTCACATCTGTAGAAAGCCCATCAAGTGTGGCTGAGTACACCACCCTAGAGGAGAACAGCCGCAGACAAGCCCTGAAAAGATCATCATCATCATGGAGGCATAATATAGCAGTACCCTTTAAAAAGAGAAGACTAAGAAATAATCCAGACAACACCAGGGATCTAACTGATCATTTAACAGAGTTCATCTGTAGGCGCTGTGTGAAACTCAAACACCTTTCTCCCAGTGTCGTTAGATCATGGATTACAAGTGTTGATATGTGGCTAAGTCAAGTAGGATTGCAAGATGAAAGTTTCCTTGCCCCTGCCAATGTTGTGTTTTTATACATGGCTTCCAGAGAAATTATTTCATCTGAATTAGAGACGGAAAAAGATCTAAAATCAGCAGTTTTAATGTGTGCATACATGTCCTACTCATACATTGGAGGTGAAATATCTTACCCATTGAGGCCCTTCCTTGGGGATCAGTCAGACAAGCCAGCATTTTGGGACCATTGCCTCTCAGCTGCGAACATACTGAGTGCTAAGATGCTACGAATACACACGGATCCCAATTATTATAACCAGATATTAGCTGATCTGAACACTGAGGGAACCCAAGAGGAAAAATTCAGTTTTGATTTTTAGATTTTTAGATTGCTATAGCTAATAAATTATTATTTTTTGGTGCATGATGCATACATGACCAAAAAGTTTGTTTTGAATTTATCCAGATAATATCACCTTTATTTATTGTAATCTTAAAAATGAAATCTTTTAAGCACGTTCATATGTAAGGTAGTATGTTTAAAGGGAAATGTGCACAAAAATGACTTCACTGAAAGGGTAGATGATAAGTGGAATAAGCTCTCATCTGAGGTGGTAGAGGCTAACGCAATAGAACAATTTAAACGGGATATATAAAGATATCCGAGATCATAAACTAAATTCAGGGTTAAATAGTGTCTAGGATCAGTATAGTTTAAAACAAGCAAAGAAACAGAAAGAAAACCTAAAACAACAGGGCAGACTGGACGGGCCATGTCGTTCTCATCTGTTGGCACTTTCTTTATATATATATAGCCGCAAACAGTTAAAGTCAGTTACCAGATAAGTCCAAATTCACTCGAACAAGCTATATTCACACAGCACTAGGCTTTCATTGTAGCCGCAGCCTCCAAGTCCACAGATTAGATAGTTCTTTTAACTTCTCCAACAATCTACCAATACAAGAAGGAAGGACAGGGGCGCTTCATAGTGCACACCATTTAATTCATAAAACCGCTGCTACTGTATGTGCAAAATCAGGTTATTCTCAACTCTGTCCTCAAGTACCACTAACAATGCATGTTTTCCAGGTCTCCTCATAATCATAAGTGATATAATGAGCACCAACTGTGGATATTTTCACATATGTCAGTCATTAATGAACTCCTGCAAGGAAGCCTGGAAAGCATGCATCGGTAGTGATACTTGAGGACCGTGCTGATGGGAGAGGAGTGGTCTTTAAATAGTTCATTAAAGGCTTGTTTTTAGGCTTTCCTTCTCTTGCAGGAGTTTAGAGCTCTGAGTGCAGGTCTGGAGCGGGTACAGGGTCTAGATGGAGCGTCTTTCTGGGAACACTACCTTATTCTAAATAGAGTAGGAGAGGGCTCTATTCTGGGTAGCCAGACTGTTTTCGTTTCTGTCCTGTGCATGCACAATGCAAAATTCACATATAAACATAAAAACACTACACCAGGGTAATATTTCAG
>WWET01005741.1:10698-28718 GCA_011038615.1 Limnodynastes dumerilii
TAGATAGATAGATAGATATGAGATAGATAGATAGATAGATAGATATGAGATAGATAGATAGATAGATAGATAGATAGATAGATAGATAGATAGATAGATAGACCTCTAAAATACACCAATGTCCTTTATATAGTGTGCCATGTCCAGACCTCTAATATATTAGAAATGTAATTTACATGGGGTATATTAGGGGTATAGAGCTGACACACACCACCCCCCTACTGTAATATATTAGGCAGTTACCTACTACAAATGGATCCCCTCCCCCCTTTATTATTATAATCTTTGCTACATACATTACTACTGCCACGAACACCCTAACTGCTGGACAGCCAGCAACCCTGCCCTGTGTAGTGTCATCTCCAGGCCACCAAGTGGGGACCATGACACAGGAGGGGGGCAGCGTGTGGGGACAAAGACACAAGAGGGGGGCAGCATGTGGGGACAATGACACAAGAGGGGGGCAGCGTGGGGGGACAAGGAGGGGGGCAGCAGGTGGGGACCATGACACAGGAGGGGGGCAGCATGTGGGGACCATGACACAGGAGGGGGGCAGCAGGTGGGGACCATGACACAGGAGGGGGGCAGCATGTGGGGACCATGACACAGGAGGGGGGCAGCAGGTGGGGACCATGACACAGGAGGGGGGCAGCATGTGGGGACCATGACACAAGAGGGGGCAGCAAGTGGGGACAATGACACAGAAGGGGGACAGCAGCTGGGGACAATGACACAGAAGGGGGACAGCAGCTGGGGACAATGACACAAGAGGGAGGCAGCGGCATGTGAGCAAAACAAGAGCACGTTTACCTGCACCCTGTCAGGCCCGCCCCTCTCCCCGCTGACGGCCAATCAGAGGCCGGGGCTGGCATGACAGGCAGCTGGCTGTGCTGTAGCTGTGCAGAACGCTTGGAGCAGCAGCAGCAGAACCTAGATAGCAGCGCAGCGGCGGGGGATGGCCTGTCTGACCGCAGCCTTCAGTGTGCAGACCAGCCTGGTGAGTGCCATGCATGCACCTGCCATGTCCTGCGGGCATCTGTTCATTTCTAGGGGTCACTGTCACTTCTGGGTGTCTCCTGGGCTTGTAGCAGTAACTGCAGTCACCCCCCCCCCCATAGATGCCCAGTGCCTGCAATGAATACCATAGAAGTATGGGTGGGTTATGGGGTCCCCCATCCCTGGCTGGACCTGTTGGCCCTTGCAGTGTATAGAAGAAGTCCTGGGACAATGACATCTTGGACCCTCAGTGCTCATCTGCAGCCATTTTCAATAGCCAGGAAGAAGATTTAGAGTTGGGGGGTCTTGGGTGTGGGGAGGTCTTATTAGACAGCCCAGTGGTTGATCTCTCTCTCAGAGCTGCTGTGGAACTACAAATACCAGCAGGACAGCCGTAGAGCACTTTGTCTTGTTGTTGTCACAAAACACCCCCCCTCACCAGTCTATAGGGGATTAGTGGCTAAGGATGGGGCTGCACCATTGGGATATTTAGGAAATGAATCACTGCTCTGATTGCTTTTGACTGTAATTAAAGGAAGGTGATGTCGTTTCAACGTGACCGTCATTAACTGTATATTAACTGCTGAGCTGCCACCTTGTGCAACTCTAATTACTCTAGCCAGGGATAGAAGAGGGGGCTTTAAGCCCTTGGGTGCAAGGATGCATGCTCAGATCCCGCCATGGAAGGGTTAAAGCTCCCCCGAGGGGTATACTGTCACTAGCTGGTGTAGTGAATAAATGGGACATCGCTGATCGCTGTGTAGAGGGTGATTGACAGCTACTTGTTATTTTAGACTTCTTGTTGGGCTTCAGCCAGGGGATGGGGGCAGTGTCAAGTGGGGGGCAGGTTGATGGTATTGGGGTACTCTGGGTGTGGGAGCCCCTCTCAGCTGCTGCCCCCCTCCCCCTCATCTGGGGGCTTTGGGCACCATGCACCTGCTTTGTAGGGCAGCAGTTTAGGAGTTGACCGATAGTTACCTCTGTGAGCTCAGGATTACAGGATCCTCTGCGCATGCGCTCTGCCAGCTCAATGCATCGTCTAGATGGAAAATAATATATATGAAGCCGTTCAAGCTCATTATATGCTGCAATGGCTTTGCAGGGGGACACGGGAGGGATTTTAAGAGGGAAGGATAATCGAGAAGGGAGATGTGCATAAGGAGTTTTTTGCAATGATAGAAAATGTTCTCTCTGTGCAATTGCTTTAGTAAAATGAACCAATGCGAACAATTATCATCGAAAATCTCGTTTTATACGGTTAATAACAATTAATAATAATAATTATAACAGTAATAATAATAATAATAATTAACAGTAATAATAATAATAATAATAATAATAACAATAATAAATATATTAATAATGGTCATAAGGGTTTATTTACTAACATCTTCTTTAGATCACTCTAATCTAGCAGAATTTCACTTTTATTTGGCTACTGCAAATCAGTCATTGTATTTAACTGCAACTGAACTCAACCAATCAAACTGTGTCCAGACACCTGCGTAAATAGCAAACTCTGACCTATCATTAGTCATTCACTGATCGGTTTCTGGGCACAGTCCTAATTACCGATTGGTTGCCATTTTTGACGCATGGATTTTGTGTGCGCTATGTTATTATGATTGATTTATGTTATTATTTTTGTCACTCTTTCATGACCCCTAATGAAATACATTTTGGTAGAGGAAGGGAAAGATGTTTACAGTGGCTTGTTTGCTTTATGGTCTATGTATGGTGTGAATTGTGTGCACAGCTTGTTCCTCTAGGCTCTGTAGAGAGTTGTACGTATTTATATTCATAAAAATATGCGTTCGCAACGTACACGCAATAACAGTGCGATGGAAGAAATTTGACCACCCAGCATCTGTGATGTGTGCGGTCAATACATACCTGCCTCAGGGTCAGACGGCAAGTCAGTATACTTAGAGGTGTATTTTTCAGCTCAACGCCATTTGTGTGCGCATGTCCGCAATCCACGCCGAAACTGTGTAACAGGATTTAAGTATGTTTAGATTTTTTACGTAATCTACGTATCCTTTCCTTACGTAGGTTGCGTGTATGCGGCCTTAAAGACCTCATATACGCAATCTACGTAAAGAAAAGATACGTAGATTACGTAAAAAATGTACTATTACTAGTAGTAAAAAAACGGGAAACTCCGGACGTATATATGCTGTATGTCCGGTAGTCTGAATCCGGTCCTATATTATGCCGCATTTCAAAATCTTATTACCCTGACCACTTTAACCAATATAATACTTGCCACAAATGTCCACCTACAGTACTGGATGGCCCTGGTTAATGAAACAGTGAATCACGAAAGACGTCAATTCTTCCCGATAGTTTTATGGGTTTGGCAGGAGCTGGCACCTCCGTGGCACAACCTGTATCTCACACTCTTTGTATTATTTTCCTCCTGTTTCCACTCTCACTGGTTGCTTGTTGTTTATTGTATTAGGTTTATGCAGGCTGAGACAGCGCATTATATTGTTGTCTAGTTTAACCCACTAATGAGCTTTGATATGGAAATTCTTGTGTACTGGGCCCGTCATGGGATTGCAATAAAATATAAATATTCTTTTAATGTAAACATGGTTAGATTCAATCCATAAATTTAAATATTTTTTATACTCTTGGGGACATTGAATTTGGAGGTGAGGGGGACACCCATGAAAGGTATTACCTCAACCATAGGGGTTAGACTGCCTCTAAAACCCCTGCTCCCAAAAAAAAACCCCTGCAGTTGACACTTTGCACACTTGGGGCCAGATTTACTAAGCTGCAGGTTGGAAAAGTGGAATTGTTGCCCATAGCAACCAATCAGATTCTAGCTGACATGCTTAGTAATTTTTTAACGTAATCTACGTATCTTTTTCTTACGTCTTTCAGACCGCATTTACGCAATCTACGTAAGAAAAAGATACGTAGATTAGATAAAAAAATGACTACGCATACCCAGTAGTAAAAATCGCTAAACACCGGACGTATATGTTATACGTCTGGTACTCTGAACACGGGTCTGCAATTCCATATAACTTGTTATTTATCACTAATTGTTTATGCAGAACCCAAGCTCAGTTAATTTGTTTTGTGGGGTATGAGGGCCCGTGGATTATATTCATTTTTGGCAGGTGATACCGTATATATTTCATGCCAAACTGGAATTGGCTTCAGATAGGTAGTGCTTTTAAGAGCTAAAAAACTATTTCCTGCCAATGTCAAAGAAACTGAGTGCATATAATGAATATTATATTATATCTTGTGGAAGGTGAGGAACAGCAAAATACCACATAACCAGACAGGCATTATCCCGAGACGCCCTGTAGCTGCCTGAACCTGGGGTCCATCACTGGGCTGAAATAACACAAATATGGGGGAGAAGATAAATATAGGTATTATTATCCTCCTGTGTATATTTATCTGGTGTTACTCTGGCTTCTATTTACTTTAAGGGCTAGATTTACTAAACTGCGGAAAAGGAAATGTGGAGATGTTGCCCATAGCAACCAATCAGAATTTAGCTGACATTCTCTTGTATGAAACAGGAAAGTAAGAGATAGAATCTAAATGGTTGCTATGGACAATGGGCCTGATCCAGACCTACGCCGATGCGCTGTGCTTACTAAAGCACAGCATATCGGCGTTCACTTATCCTGACACTCCCCCTGTGCGGGCGTATGGCCCCTTCCTTACACCGGCTGAAGGCTACCCTAACTTCAGCTGGCGTAAGGAAGGGGCAGCGTATGGCCGCCTAGTCCGCCCTCCCACCCTCATTTAACTAGTTCCCTCCGTCCACCTACACTAACCTGTACGTAGGGAGGGGACATCCCCCAGCGTCCCTACGGCGCTGCTACGGACGCCCGATCCAGGATCGGGCGTTGCCGTAGCAACGCCGGGCAACATCTGCCCGGCGCATGTGCAGATTGGCTGAAAAGCCGATCTTATGCTTACGCCCGCCATCCTAGCGACGACGGGCGTTCTTCTGGATCAGGCCCAATATCTCCACTTTTCCTCTTCTGTGGTTTAGTAAATCTAGCCCTAATTCTGTGCAAATGAGCTAATTAATAAAAACATATTTTTGCATTCAGGAAAATACAGACTGAATTTGCTTATTGCAGACAAATGCTGAACAATTTTAGTTTTAAACTCTAATTCAGAGTCTTCCACCAGGGATCGGAAGCAGGCCGTCTCTTATATCAAGGATCACCCCCTCTATAATGTCGTCTATTGGAAATATTTATGACGTTCGGAGTCTGAGCCTTGTAAATAGCAAATTGATCATTCACTTATCGTATTTGCCGGCGTATAAGATGACTTTTTTGCCCTGAAAAACATGCCTCCAAGTGGGGGGGGCGTCGACTTGCCTCCAAGGGGGTCGTCTTATACGCCGGGTGCACTTCAGTTGGGATAGACATAGCTGCCCATAGTGGCCTCCCGATGCTCGCCCGGTGCCTATAGCAGCCTCCCGATGCCCGCCCACCTCATTCTACATACCGTCCAGTATTGCGCGGTATCCAGCGCGGCGAGCATCAGCAGCGAGACAGGGGTGCCAGCCTTTTCGGCGCGACCGGCCCGTTCTGCTCGGCGGGAGGCAGCGGCGCTCCGGCCCGCCCCTTGTCTACGCAGAGCTAACACAGGCGCACTTGCGCACTACTGCCGGTCACAGGGAGATGCAGGGGCGGGCCGGAGGCGCTGCGGTCGTGCTGCGGCCATACAATGGTGACAATGAATAGCACACGGGTACACTTTTATACATTTTGCAACTCTCTCCTCGCCCCCTCCCCCTTCTTATGCATACTTTGATAAATACTCCCTATCCAAATCTCTTATCAGGTCATAATATACAGTATGTCACCTGGTATTAATATATGGCATGGTACTATAATACTGGTACTATCCATAATATGGATTCAAGGGCAGACCAGACTGCTGCTAGTGACATGGAGACAGGGAGACAGGAACATGTTACCTATCCCGTGGTTTTGCTGATCCAGTGTTTATACTCTTGATGTGCCTGTCATACTCCTATGTTTGTGAGTATCATTTTATCTCTGATTTACGGATCTATTAATAAATATATAAATTAACATGTTGAAATCAAATCTGATGTTCTTTTACCTTTTATTTGGTGTGTGGAAGGTGTGCGGAAGAGGAGGGGTAGTCTTATACGGCGAGTATATAACAAACTCTATATTTTGAGTGGAAATGATGGGGGGTCGTCTTATACGGACGGCAAATACGGTAATTAATGGCATTTAACAAAACAAACAGTCCTGGTGACTTTTTCTTTTCATGTGTATTAAACAGTTAAGTGTATGTAGAGATCAACTGAGATAATGGATCCAGAATTAGGAAATGTGGGCATTTTACGCACTCCGTTCATGGTTTCCGTGCAGGAAGTCTTTATGACAGCGGAGAGGGAAGAGCCACCATGCAGTAAAGTCCAGATGGAGATTTCCAAACTGTGATGCTTCTTTCATGACATGATGGGGAAGCTAGATTGTAGCTAGATATAATATAATATTCATTATATGCACTCACAATTTTGTTTATTTACCGTTTAGCAGCTGACGGCTTCCTGCAGAGATCAGACAATGGAGCTGATGTCACACATTCCATTCACAGGATGAGTTCTGCACTCTCTCTGTAGGACTTTAAATGGGTGATGTCAGCTCCGTTTTATGATCACTGATCACTGCAGGAAGCCGGTAGCTGCTAACTGGTAAGAAAATAAAGTTTTAATGATTTCTGAAGCATTATTCATCTGTTCCCAGCAGGTGGGCCTGCTATGCATACACCATGCACCATGGATGGTAGACTTTTCCCTGTTTTTGAGAAACAACTGTACATATAGCATATATGCATGGTGTGCGGAGGTCGGTATTCATATCGTACAGTAAGGGCTTGGTTAAGCTGTTACGATTCTCAGTTACGCAATGGTCCCATTGTCCCAGATCCAGACCTACATTCCCTTTAGCGTATTTACGCTAGCGTATTTTCTATGCACTCCCCTAGACACGCCCCTCGATTGTAAGTACTTTGGCCATTTTACGCTTGCAAAACCCTACCTTAACTTTTCAAAGCGTAACTAGTGACGTACGTAAAGGCTTCACATACGTAAATATCTAAGCACGCCCATACTGTATGATTTAAATGCCTCACCCCGCCTCCGAGGCGTAATTATGGGTGTCATTTGGCTGTCACGCCCCTTTGTTCATAGTTAGGCTCTTGACACGAGGCTGGTACGTACATTCAGAGCTACGTCCCGTAACATCTGCCGCGTGCATACGCAGTACATACAAAACAGCGTTTTTACGTCACCGGCTACCCCGGATCTACCCCATTTTTCATAGGGCCGGTGTGTTTAAGGTAGGGTCCTGCATTCGGAAGTCCTTACATGTAAAGGGAGGGGTCCTCCTTGGCACGTGCAGCCCTTTGGATTTCACGCCATTACCCTAACGGAACTCCAGAGCTGCAGCGGACTAGTTGACCTATCTCTGCATTGCTCCCTTCCCCCGCAACATTGACTGTACATGTCCTACCAGCATCCCCCAACATCTGTACCCCCGTTCTATCTCGTTCTATGAGACAGCATTGTGTAGTGTTCATCCTCTCACCCCAGCCAGCTCTCCGGTAATGACACAACGCTGTTGTGTGACCAGAGACACTGGAATTAAGGCAGGAAGACATTCTGCTTTATGTGGTCGTTTGATTAACTGGAAAATTGGCAGCTGTCTCTGGCCTCTGATTTGCCAGCGAGTATTTTACATTTTGGGTTTTTTTTTCTTCCAGTCAGTGGCAGGATGACAAAAGCAGATTTGTGCTTGCAGCTGTCAGCTCTGTCCTCACACAAACGCTGGCTCTTCATTACCTGGAATGGGCGAAAGTCAGGTCGAGATCCCGATGCTTTACTTTTATTCTACGTATTTTACTGATTCTGCCGGTTGCTATGCATGACAATGACACAAAGTCACAAACACAAATCACTCATAGGGACAAAGGGCCTGATCCAGAACAACGCTTCGGAGCGAATTTACGCGTGGCAGAGACGTAAAATCGCCTTTTGGTAAGTACTGCGCATGCGCACCATAGAAAATACGCTCAGTAACGTAGCGTAATTGAGAACGTATGGGCCATTCACGTATGTGTCACGTAAATACTTACGTGTGGGCGTGCCAATTTTACGTGAGTCCAAAATACGTCTGAAATACGTGAAGTAGGCGGGGGTTGTATTTAAAGTGTACAGTATGGGCGTGCTTAGCTGCGTAAATTCGTCTAGCCCATACGTACATGTGCGGATCACTGCGGTTACATTGGCAAAAGTTAAGGTAGGGTTTGGAAAGCGTATCTTGACAAAATACATATGTTCAAGGGGTGTGCCGAGGGGAGTGTAATGAATTTACGCGCACGAAAATACGCTACGCGAATAAACGTACAGCAAACGTAGTTCTGAATCTATCCCAAATTTACTAAGCTGCAGGAAAGGAAAAGTGCCAATAGCAACCAATCAGATTCTAGCTGACATTCTCTAGAATGCAAAAGGAAAATGAGAGCTAGAATCTGATTGGTTGCTTTGGGCACCATCTCCACTTTTCCTTTCCCGGAGCTTAGTAAATCTAGCCCTTAGTGTTCAGATGTTAATTAAGCTGACACAGATCTAAAAAACAATAATAGGGTTCTATATAACCCCGAAAGTAGCATTTAATATGACATCATATTGTATTAAAGAGGTTAATGAGGATTTGATCCAATATGCTGAAATAAAGAAAAAATAGGATACAACATATTCACATGTAAATAAACCTATAATTAGGCAACAATAAGCATTATTTAGCATCTTTTGATCTATGCTGGATGAAATGCTGTGTCTCTTTAAGGTTAGAAAACAATGGAATTAAAGATATCTTGTTTCATACAACTAGTGATATTTCTTTATTGGAAAATCTTCAATATTCAGAAACTGACCTACATTTATTTCAATAGAATCTTTTGCATTAGCATTTTTCCCTATTAACCAGTATTTGTCGTGTTGAAAATGAGCATTTTCTGTTGCCCTCGATAGAAAATAATGGGGGTGATTCAGAGATGCGACTGCGAAAAGATTGCAAATATACGCAACTAAGTTCAGATCTTAGCAGGTTACAGCCCACTGCATAAACAGTCACTCCCCTTGCAAACAGCGGCGGATCTTAAAGTTAGACCACCATTGACTAACCCTAACTCTGCGCTGTCATTTGAGATCTTAAGGGAAGTAGTAGTGGTTATTTGAGAACCTAATTGTCTGGCCGCGCCCACTTTCCCTCATCTCCCTGCCTCCCCCCGCCCAT
The DNA here is from genome assembly GCA_011038615.1 of Limnodynastes dumerilii. Classification (NCBI taxonomy): domain Eukaryota; kingdom Metazoa; phylum Chordata; class Amphibia; order Anura; family Limnodynastidae; genus Limnodynastes; species Limnodynastes dumerilii. Next base: position 20,025 of record WWET01005741.1, read on the forward strand.
TTCCATGCAAATCCTTCAGATCTTAAACTTCCGCATCACTTAAGATGTTAAGTGCTTGCGATCGATTCACAGGTCCGCGCTTAGCGAATTTAAGATCCTAACCTCTATGTAGACGGCGTTGCACTATTACTACGCATGCGCATTCATGCAAATTTTCTAAGATAAGATCCTAACGCACCTAAGTAGCGAAAAAAATCGCATCTCTGAATCAGGCCCAATGTGTTTATATGGTTTACTCCTAATTAGCGCTAAACAATAAAAAAACAAACAAACAATGATTTTATTTAATATTGTTATGGCAGGGTTACCGACCCTCCCGGAATATCCAGAAGACGCCCAAAATTCGAGCCAGCAAACCTCCCCCTGGCCTCTCTTTACAGTACTTCCTAGTGTACGGACTTTGCACTTATATATGGAGCCGGTCCTATGACTATGTGGCACACGCTTCGATTATAAAATAACTCTATAAACAAACTCAATATGGACAGTATTCACACATAAGAAGCTCCGGCTTCTTTGCCGAATGTAACGACTACACATGCGCGTTTGTACATTAATGCATTCTACGTAACAGATAAGTACATAGATTGCCTCGAGTATTTTAGTTAGAAAGAGGCGGCCTAACGCCGGGCCTCGGGGAGTGATTAGCTAGAAGTAGGAGGCGGGAAGACGGGGAGAGGCGTAGGAAACTGCGCACTGTAAAATAAGGTAGCCCTATGGCACTCGTAAGGGCAGAATAGGAGCTGCACGAGGGAGTTAGGGGCAAATCTGTCTGTGGTCCTTACTCTTAGGTCCTATGGGCCTGATCCAGACCTACACCCGCCTGTGTTTTTTTGCATTTCGTTAGCGTAAAAGTGCCCTTTAGTACTTACTGCGCAATCGTGGGGCGCAACGAAATTTAGAGCGTATGGGCCTTGAGCGTATCGGCTTCGCAACAACGCACGAAGGGGCATGCCAGCCATAAGAAAGCCGTAATTTAGCTTCGAGGGTGGGGCGGGGCATTTAAATCATACAGTAGGGCTGGCTAAGCGTCGGAACTATGCAAGGAGGCTACGGACGCCCGCTGTGACACTCAGAAAAGTTAGGGTAGGGATTGGTCGACAAAAAGACGGCATAAATACGGACGACCGAGGGGAGTGGCTAGGGGGAGTGCTTTGTAAGTACGCTGGCGTCCAGACGCTACGCTCCAGGGCGTATCATGTGCGTAGGTCGGGATCAGGCCCAAAATCAGCCCTTACTGAAGGATTTACATCGGAAATCCAGCTCACCGTGCTTATAAACTACTCCCACAGGTCTGGCCCGCCCCATTTACGTAAGTTCTGGACATTCGGAAACCATTTCCGTATGCTCAGGACTTCCCTGCGTAACCGCGGTACTGCGCATGCAGAATCAGAATCCAGTATCGGGGCCGTTTTCCGCAACTTACCCCAGTTATTAAATCTGAATCCAGCCCCATGATTTTCAAAAATAAACTATATTTCCTAAAGGAAGACCTTGCAAAGCGGCAGATGCACCTAACGCTGTCTAATAAATGATCTGCCGCTGTCTTGTTGACTGAGCCAATATAGGCGGCATTCGAGACGTGGGGCCTGATCCAGAACTACGCCGGTCGGGAGCGTAAAACCAGACGAAAAAACGCACTGCGCATGTGCAGTATGACAACTTCCGGTCGTCCGAAGGACATGAGCGTACAGCGAGCATATTTTAAGCGTATTTTTCGCCCAAGGGGCGTGCGTTTTGTACGACGATAGTCCGGACGCTCGAGTTACTACACAGAGGCGGGGATAGCCATTTAAATTGTACAGTATGGTGCTAAGCCCCGTACGACCAGCGTATCGGTACGAAAATTCGCACGGACGCTTGTAAAAGTTAGGGTAGGGTTCAGCCGCCGTAAGTCGGTACAATCAATGGGAGTGTCATGGGTGTGAAAGTTTATACGCCCGGGCGATCATACGCTACGCTCGCGGGCGTAGGTCTGGATCAGGCCCGTGGTGTCATGCTGATCGATGTTCTGGATGTAACTGTTCTGTTATACCGTAACCCCATCGCCCTATAGTCTATCGAGCTCCAGATTCATTTTCTCTGGGTATTCTTATGATAAGCAGCTTCCATAAACTCCACAGAAACAGTCATTTCTTTCTTTCATGTCTTGGCGACCTTCAATAACGCCGTATTTCAATAGACGGAGGAATATAAACCTTTTCTAACGATCGAGTCTTGAACTGTGATCCAGATTTTGTGACATGAGTGCTTTTTATTTCCCCCCTCTGTGATAATATGATCTGTCGGGTTTTCAGTGTGTGCCTTGGGGGAGATATTTGATCGTTGGGAACTAAACAAGAAAGATTTGAACTTTTTGCAGGGTTGATTGGTATCGGATACCAAAAGATCATCACCGCTCCCTCTGTCTCTCTGGATCTCACCTGCAACGTTGTGTAATGTGCATTCTCTGTGAGTGGTCGGGGAGAAAAGGTGTTTAATGCAAATATAGTGACACACTGTGGGAGGATTTAAGGAAGGCGAGTACAGCACCTGCCGGTCAATTGTTATTTGCTCAGTTATATTTTCACTTGTAAATTACGTGTAATAAATGGATCTTGGTTGTCAAAGAGTCTCCACACATTATAACACAGCGAAAACTGAATCTATACTCAAATTATATAAATCCTAAAGGGAAGGTTAGGCTGTAGGGCATGGAGGGTTAGAGTTGGGCTGTAGAACATGGAGGGTTAGGGTTAAGCTGTGGGGCATGGAGGGTTAGAGGTAGGCTGTAGGGTATGAAAGGTTAGGGTTAAGCTGTGGGGCATGGAGGGTTAGGCTTAGGGCTGAAGAAAGGGAAGGTTAGGGTTAGAGTTAGGAAAGCATTAAGATAAGGATTAGCTAAAAAACGTACCTTTCGGCAGATAACGCTCCGCGACTCCAGGCGTTACATCACTTCCGTTTTCTACAATGGCCATCATACTGGCCATACATCCCATGTCTACATTTAACCGTAGAACCATTTCTTCGTTAACCAAGAATGTTTTGGTGACACAAGACACGCTATTGGGTAATACACACAACCAATTGACACTATCCCCTATTGATTGAATGTGAAAGTCTAACTTTTTTATTTTTCTAACTTTCTATTTTTCAAACTTATTTTGAAAAGTACTGTTGTTTAAATAAACTCTCTTGCAGTGTGTAACTAACATGTGCAATTAACAGGGAAGAATCCTCCTACTTCACTGAGGTAGGATACATATTCACCGTCACCATAATGTCAAAAGAAGACTCATTTTAAGATATTCAAGTACAGCTACTAAAGTAATACTGACCAACAATTTTATCTAGGTGAAATGCTGGATTTGCAAAATGTATCTATTACATTTACTTCAATTCCTCCTTCTTTCATTTATTAATTTAACGTATACAATAAATTTTGCAACTTTTGGCTAAAAAAAATCTTAAAGCACATACATGCAGATCCATTTCAATATAACTGTAAAATTACTAATTAGATTAATCTGGTTTTTATTTTAAAAAATGACGCTTTCGAACTGTATTTCCCTAAAAACAAATATCTTTGAATCTTCTTTAAAGGCACTGCTCATTCATGGGTGCTATAAAGTCATAGCATAAAGTGACACTAAAGAAGCATTTAAAATAAATAAATAAAGTCTACAGTAAATGTTTTTTTTCTTTCAATTTTCTTTTATACGGTTACTTTGGCCCGTATTCAGAGATCCGTTTTTAGGGGAAGTTCCGTGCGTATTTTTAGGATCGGATCAGCTGCGCATGCGTAGTAACTTTGGGCCTGATCCAGACCTACGCCCGCCTTTGTGTTTACGCTTTTCGTAGAAAAGAAATGCTGAGCGTATGGGCCTTGAGCGTGCCAGCTTTGTAACAACGCACGAAGGGGCGTGCCAGCCGTACAAAACCCGTAATTACGCTTCATAGGCGAGGATAAGTAATTTAATCATACAGTATTGGGGCGTGCTAAGCGTCGTAAATATGCATGGATGCTACGGACGCCCGTGGTTACGCTCAGAAAAGGGCGTATTAGGAGCGTAAGTCTGGATCAGGCCCTTTATGTACATAGTTTAAGTTGACTATAAGCACGGACCTAACGGACGTACATGTGAATCGCACTTGGGGACATACGCACGTAAATCAGACGTACGGAGGCGCGGTTATCAAGATTCGCACGGACAGAGCACATATGCGCACGTAAGTACACACGTATAGAACAGAGTGGTTTAGGGACTCGTAAGTCACCGACAGCACGTCCGGGAGAGGGGAGTGTCGGGGTTGTTGGTGGGTGTTTCCCTGCTCCGTTCGTGTGTATAAATGCCTACTTTTAAAGAACGGTTCTCTGAATACGTCTCTTCATTTGTATACAATTTAGTTCTAACAGTGGAGTGAATCCGTGCTCAGTGTGGGCTATGCGAGGCCATCCCCCCCGCTTGCAAGTAACTCCACAAAGAGACCTCCTGCCTTAAACTTCCACACCGTCTGCACATAGAATGGGGACAGTGGAATTTTGGATAACACAGAGGGTGCTTGGCTCGTCCTATACTCTCTGCATACATCCCCCTTCCACATCTCTTTCTGCTTCCCGTCCTGCCGTCAGACCTGCTCCCAGGACGGAATTCTGGATCTGTCCTGGGAGGCAATGCCAACGAGTAGCTCTGTAAATTATGCTTACAGGAAGTAGAAGTGTTGGGGGATGGTCAGAACCGCTATCTGTGAGTATGGGTTATGGTTTTGACCAACCCCCCGCTGCTATTACTCCTCGGCAGCATTACAGAGCCCCACAACACTACTAATATACTGAAGCAGATGGCCGCAGCAGTACTGACAACAACTATTATTTGATTAAAAAGTGATCATGTGACAAATATGATTCCGTTACATAGGTGAATTAGTGAAATGTTTTGCATCATTTCAATGTAGATTCCTTAGCTATAGCAAGAAAGGCCTCTAAAATAATGATTTGTCCTGGACATTGTTAGTGTGCTGAGCTCAGTTATCAGACTGACAGGTTCACCAAAGCACATTTAAACTACAGAAAGGATCTGAGACAAATTAAGTGCATTTCATACTTTACTATAGACTTACTTTACATCTGCATTTAAAATCATAAAAATTAAGGACCGGATTCACAACGGCGTGTTTTGGCAAGTTACATGCCGATTTCTAAGTTCTGCGCTAATGCGCACGCAAAGTAAATAATTTATGCTATCTACGTAGCGTTTCGTTACATAGATTGCATTCATGCAGTCTTAAGACCGCATATACCCAATCTACATAACGAAACACTACGTAGATAGCGTAAATTATTTACTTTGCGTGCGCATTAGCGCAGAACTTAGAAATCGGCATGTAACTTGCCAAAACACGCCGTTGTGAATCCGGTCCTTAATTTTTATGATTTTAAATGCAGATGTAACGTAAGTCTATAGTAAAGTATGAAATGCACTTAATTTGTCTCAGATCCTTTCTGTAGTTTAAATGTGCTCTGGTGAACCTGTCAGTCTGATAACTGAGCTCAGCACACTAACAATGTCCAGGACAAATCATTATTTTAGAGGCCTTTCTTGCTATAGCTAAGGAATCTACATTGAAATGATGCAAAACATTTCACTAATTCACCTATGTAACGGAATCATATTTGTCACATGATCGGTTCGGCGGGCGTAATGAAAGGAAGGTAAGGGGAGTGTCGTGGGAGGGAAAGTTTTTATGCTGAAGCGGTAATATGCTCCGCTCTCGTGCGTAGGTCTGGATCAGGCCCTAAGCCTCTAGTCATTGCGATTTCTTGCTAAAGCTCTTATTTTTAGATATTTCGTTGTTTGTGTGTTTTTTTCTAATAAATATATTTTTTATGTTAATCAATAAATAATCTCTTTGAGAAATCCTTTTAATGTGTTTTTCTGAGAACCTATTATCTCCTATACCCTTTCTCTTACCGGTGTGCACTTAAGACGGCTTATTATTGGGGTACCCATTAGCTGGTTCCCCTAATCCTTTGTTTGTATCATTCAACTGCTGCAAGATGGTCTATCACAAAACAGACCATCGTAGCGGGAAACCTGGCCCATTTTTTTTTTATAAACAGGTCTGGTTCATTCTTACGTTTCCTGCCCATATAACGGGATCGTCTGTTTTTTGTTTTAACGAAATATTTCTTCCATTCTCTTTCCACAGAGTTCCAGCATTTCTTCCGCTGCCATGGCAGACCCGAAATCGGTTTGCGTTTGTCTGGACGAAGTGGTGTCCAACTGCGCCGGGAGTCAGGACACACCTCTGCTCAACGGACACTTAAAGAAAGTGGATAATAACCTCACCGAGGCGCAGCGCTTCTCCTCGTTACCCCGGAGGCCTGCCGTGAATATCGAATTCAAGGATCTCTCCTTCTCTATCCCTGAGGGACCATGGTGGAAAAAGAAAGGTACCAAACATATTAAAAGGACGACACGATGAATAACGATGCTGATACTGTTTCTAAAAGCAAATCTTTTTCTTTTTTTTAATGTAATGCTACTCTTTTCTTTTGGTGTGATTGGCAGAATGATGAAATTTGGGGGAATAAGGGGCAGTTGCAGAGGTGACTTGATACCGATCATTTGGAAAATATCCTAGGAAAATCGGAACCGTTGTGTTTCAGTATTAAAGGCACTTTCGTAAATGTGTTTTGCTAATAAAGCTGTTTGTTTTTGGAATGTTGGACTTTACCTACTGCCATGTATATCATTCTGACCATAAAGAACAGCGGACCGGATTCTCACTTTCGTGACTTTGCTACTTTTCCCGTGCGTGTTTTTAGTTACGGTTAAACTGCGCATGCGTAGTAACTTTATTTACGCAAGCTACGTAGGATTTAGGCACGGAAATCCATCCCGCACAGACTTTACATCCGTGCCTAGTGAGATACATCCGAAGGCACCGTACGTGCGAAATTAAGTGAAAGTGGGTGGGGCCGAATATGGGCGTGGTTAGGCAAGTACGCACGTGCCTTAGCAACTTAATCTTAAATATACGCACAGAGAGTTAAGGTTGCCCTATGATGGCAGAAGTCAGCTTAAGTCCGTAAGTTAAAGGGGAGTGTCATGGGTGTTGCCTTGCAACTTAGGCGCGAATATTTGCGAATCCGTGCGTACGTTTTTCACGCCTGAATACAGTCCAGCATTGCAAAAACAAACAGCAGCATTTACAGGTCTCTGTTGCTAACTTTACTCACAGCGCCCTCTGTGGTCACTGGACACTAAGCTGGTCACCCCGCCCACAGCACAAACCAGCTCTAACTAGCTCTGCTTAGACCCAGGTCTTCCACCTGTGAGCTGTGTGTGAAAGAGGGCGTTGAGGATTAACCCCCTGCAGACTGTCAGCTGCATTACAAGTCTCTCTCTTACTCATCTGTGGCGAATAGGGGCCTACAGGGGGTGCAAGAGGTGTGGCTACTACAGGGCCCGGAGGAGAGGGGGGCCCGTGGCAGCTGCTCCCCCTGCTCTGTAAGCATGCTGTTACAGGCTGACAGCTTATACCAGCGCTCAGCACTCCGTGTACTCATTCATTTCTCTGACAGCCAGCGTCCTCACCTGCCTCCATTCCCTAGTTCCACCCATCCAGACTTTAACATGTATTGCAATGTGTGGATGCAGTTTTAATACAATGTACAGCTTGAATAGCAATTTAATACAGACCCTCTAACATGACCCATTCCATTAGGTACAAATTAATCCGCTCCTGAGCTTTCAACTGTCACTCACCTGGTTTAAATGAATCAACTGATATTAAAAACTTATTTGCCTCTTCAACAAAGGTGGTTACCATAGTAACTGACCGTTGGAAACTGAGGAGCAGAGTATTTTGTTCCTAATGGAATGGGTTATATTGGAGGGTAGGTAAGTGCTTCGGTTCTAGATGTTTTATTTATCTATATCTAAGCTCAATGCTCAGTATAACTATTCCCTTCGTCTTCCACATCGTTAGTGTAATGATTGAGTGAGAGATACGGGCTCATCAGGTACACCGGGGCAGCTGTGGTTACATTGTGCTGTGTCAGTGCATTCCATTCCTCTGGATCGATCCCGACACACACCATGAGTAACAGGATAGAGGAGTGATCAGAGGCTCCAGTAGCTTTAGGTGGAATGAGCTGATTGCTACAGAGGCATAAAATGTGACACCCGATGGAATGTCCGCGGTCGTAGAACACATTTGGCTAAACAGCATTCTAACAGGAACCAGTGACAGGCCATATATGACTGCCAATAAACGGACTCATCTCTGCTTGAGATATATAACAGGTGAGTTACCCACTGCCTGGTGACCAGTGTATAGTATAGGACCCAGTGGTTACTACGTTATACAGTATAGAGCCCAAAGCCTGGTGGTTACGGGCTGGATCCAGACTTAAGTAAGTGCTTGAAATGAGTTACTCCTGGGCTAAACCATGGTGATTGCAGGGGAGTCATATTTCATCTGTTAGTAATGCTGGTCAGTATCTGTGTAATAATCTAATAATAATATAATAGTATTAGAGATGAGAGGTGATAAATAACAGTGTAATAGTAACACTGGTCAGTGTCTGTGTAATAATATAATAATAATATAATAGTATTAGAGATGAGAGGTGATAAATAACAGTGTGATAGTAACGCTGGTCAGTATCTGTGTAATAATATAATAATAATAGAATAGTATTAGAGA
>WWET01005741.1:49799-63529 GCA_011038615.1 Limnodynastes dumerilii
CCCTGTCCCCTTCAATTCAATTCTTATCATTTAGGAAATATTTACTTTAAAAAAAAAATCCATTAAAAACAAATGTCAGACATAAATAGAATACATTTTCTGTTTAAGCCTATGACTTATGGGAGCCGTTAAGTGCATTTTGCACCCACATAATATTCCATCTATATTCAGCTGCTGCAAGAATGAAATATTTAACATTGAGTTAATTGAACCCGCTACCATTGACCTACTTTACACTATTCCCCAGTGAATTGTTCAGTTTTAAATAAAAGTAATGACTTAACATTCACTCTGTTCTACTTTTCTCCAAAGTTTCGTCTTTAAACACTGATTCCCGAATGATTTATAATGGCCAGAAAAACTGTATCTTATAATTCAATTTTTTCCCAATGGGGAGTGAAGTGAGTGAATATGATTGATGACATCATAATTCGTGGATTATAAAGAATGACATCGTAGCTCGATGATTACAAGCTACAACATCAAACTAATGGATTATAAACCGTGGCATTGATTATAGACCATCACGTGATTACGTATCCAGAATCCGACCTCAAGATCGCCGCATGAATCTGCGTCCGTGCAGGAAAGTATAACGCCGCCCACCTCACTTCATCTGCATGCCCACTCCATGCCCCGCCTCTCTTGTGAAGATTAGACATGTGGATTGGATGGATCTCCTGGCGCACGGTGATGATATAACTCAATGGTTACAAGCCATAAATTACATCATAACTCTTTGTTTATCAACCATGACATCCTAACTCATTGATTATAAACCGTGACATCACACCATAGGACCAGATCCAGAATTGACCAAATGTGGACGTTTTCCACACTCCCTTGTTCAGTGGGGGCGGGGCCTAACATTTAAATTAGGGTCCTGGATTCCCCGGAAGGTGTTTGCAGCCCTTAATGGCTTGCTTTCCTCCTTCATTTGGGCGGGACGCAGACCTAAGATAGGAATAACTACCTTGTCCCGGGCCAAGAAGGTTGGGGGGACTTGCCCTGCCCAATTTTCGTAATTACTACATAGCCTCACAGCTTGTGCATTTGATATCCTGGGTAACCACGGGGGGCACGGAGGGTGCGTGGTGCGCTTTGGTACACCGCTCTTTTCTCCACCACTCGCCATTACAAATCCTATTGATGGGTAGACTCGTCAAATCTTTCTGCCCTATTGTCCGGCAGGCGGTTGGGGTGTGGAAGCTGGCAGGCAAGCTTCTGGGGGGGTGAGGGAGTGGATCTGGAGATGCCCCTGTGGCATAATAAGAATTATACGGAAATTCAGGCTCTCAGTGTGCATAGTATGTGGTCCCGCTCCCCTCTGTGGTCAGTGAGTCAGTTGTACAGTGTCGGTGTGCTAGAAACTTTTATACAGCTACGGGAGGAGTTCTCATTCCCCTCCACCAACTTTTTTGCATATCTCCAGCTTAGGCACGCCTTGGCATCACAGTTCCGGGAGGGCCCCCCTGTCCTGGTGGATTCTGAAACTAAAAAGCTTCTACGAGATTTAGGCCCGCGTAAGGCTACATCATATCTATACGCTACCTTGAATGCATTGCCGGCGGATGGTTTGGAGGGTCTCCGTAGTGCTTGGGTACTGGATTTGGGTTCCCTGGAGGATGAGGCTTGGGAACATATGGTGGGATGTACGAGGGATGCCACGGCGTGCCTGTGCTTTCAGCAGATTCATTATTATATCCTGCATAGAGTTTATCATACCCCGATGAGCCTCACGAGACTGGGCCTGCGCCCCTCTTCTGAGTGCCCTAAGTGTGGGGCGTCAGATGCTGGATTCTGGCATCTACTGTGGGCCTGCTCGTATGTACATCACTTCTGGGAGGGGGTTTTGGCATTCATTGGGGTCACTGCTGAGGAGCTTCCCCTGTTAGACCCGCTGACTGCACTGTTTGGAACATACATTGAGGAACGGTTCAACAAAATGATGTATAGTTATGTATTCAATCTTTCCACATTAGCCAAGGTGATAATTGCCAGATCATGGAGGGCTCCTGATCCTCCCATGGTATTGCGCTGGGTGACGCTGGTGAATGACACAGTGGGGGATGAGCGGTTTCTGTACACTCAGAGAAAAGGCCTTACACCAATATTACAAGGTCTGGACGAGATGGTGGGAGTGCCCCTATGGTATAACCCTGGAGGAGTGACCTGAGATATCTGAGTTTGTCCCTACAGTGGTGGCGTATGGTGTTATGTTTTGTATGTTTGTGCTGGTTACCTGTTCCCTTGTATTGTACACTAATTTAGTTGGAGACGGTTCCCTTCCTCTCTCTTCCAACAAGAATGTTTTGTGACCCTAGCCGAATGATGACGTGCGGTACAAACTGACAGCTCCATATGTGATGTATACTCATGTGAACTTATTGACATGTATTTGGTTTATATATGTGTGCTCCCATATAGATATATGGTGAAAGTCGGTAAGGTATTAACAGCAGCAGTGCCGGGGGGGTTGTTTTGTTATGTCTGTTATTTTGTTTTGTGTTCCTGGAAATTAATAGGGTCCTGGGTACAGAAGTCTGTGTGCGTCAGGTTAGTCATCTCCCCTCACACTTACAGACTTTAGGATCGCCCAGGTGTTCCGCTAACGAAGCTCCGCTGTGGTCTTATGGAGCCAATCCGGTCCTGGCATATGTGACCATTCAGGGCTATTCCAAACCTATCCTGAAAAGTGATTGTCACGTGTTATTTACTGCAGGATAGAGTTGTAGAGAGAGAGAGCAATTCTCCAGACCTCATTGTACATTTCTGCCATGTTGTTCACTTTATTATATATAACCGTTTGAAGGATTTGGATAGTGGCATCAAGCGCGGGTCTCGGAATATTTGTTTGTCCAGCGTTTTTCACAAGTAAAATTTTCCACTAGAAAGTGTAGAAAAGGGAACTCATTAAAAGTGAACGGGACTTCCAGCAGCAGAACACGCCTCGGGCACTTTCTCGTCTTTCTACCCACAATCCTTTGCCTCTCTCCTGGCGCTCACAGCTTGTTTTGTTATTTCTGTTCTTCTGCTCCCTCTGTGAATGATACGATGGATCGTTACAGAGGAGTAACTGCTGTACAAGGGGTGAGAAGGACCAATCTTTTGCCATCATGTATGTAAGTTCATGCACAGTTCTTAGTCGGTGGTTAGTGAAATGTGCAGTTGTTGCTTTTGAATATTCTGCATTTTGTTTTTAATTATTTTTGGCTTTTGTTTAATCCTTTTGTATCAGCTTTATTACAGTGTACAATTTATAACTGTGTCTGGACCTTCTTTGACTTTGTCACATTCAGAGGTTTAAATTGAAGTGGTGTTAACTAAGTCCTATCTGTATACATAATATTTATTACTGAAAAATGTGCACGCTATTTCAGCTCACATTGGCAATGAATATTTCATTTGCCTACATATCTTATAGGTCACATGGAATACTGTGTTCAGTTCAGGAGGCCATTAATACATTGGAGACTGTGCAAAGAAGAGCAACTAAAATGGTGCATGGCCTGTGTCACACAACATACAGAGACAGACTAGAGGAAGTAATCATGTATAGCTTGGAGCAGAGAAGAGCCACTAAAATGGTGCTTGGCCTGTGTCACACAACATACAGAGACAGTAGAGGAAGTAACATGTATAGCTTGGGGCAGAGAAGAGCAACTAAAATGCAGACCCCCCAACATGACCCATTCCATTAGGTACAATAAACTCTGCTCCTGAGCTTCCAACTGTCACTCACCTGGTGAACACTGATATTTAAGAAACTATTCTCTCTCAAACAAAGGTGGTTACCATAGTAACTGACAGTTGGAAACTGAGGAGCAGAGTATTTTGTACCTAATGGTTGGAGGGTATGAAAATGGTGCTTGGCCTGTGTCACACACCATACCGAGACAGACTAGAGGAAGTAACACATATAGCTTGGAGCAGAGAAGAACGACTAAAATGGTGCATGGCCTGTGTAACACAACATACAAAGACAGACTAGAGGAAGTAACATGTATAGCTTGGAGCAGAGAAGAGCAACTAAAATGGTGCTTAGCCTGTGTCACACACCATACAGAGACAGGCTAGAGGAAGTAACATGTATAGCTTGGAGCAGAGAAGAGAAACTAAAATGGTGCTTGGTCTGTGTCACACATCATACAAAGGGAGACTAGAGGAAGTAAACATGTATAGCTTGGATCAGAGAAGGTATGGGGGGACATGATAGTAATATTTACGTATATCTATGGGTGTAACCAGGTACAGGAGGAAGGGAGGGTTAGGGTAATGGAAGGGGAGGGTCACGGTTAGAATTAGGGGAAGGGTTGGGATAGGTAAAAGCCTTATCTTTCGGAGCACTGTGTTCAGTACTCCGGGGATCGATAGCTATGCCTCATCAAGGCATAAGCAATCTATATCTCAGCCAGTTCCGAACTGGCTGGGAGAAAACGGGCCTATCGAAATAGGGCCGTGTTTACCGGGGACTCACACCCCTTTGCCTTATAAATTGTTGCATTGGAACAACAACCGATTTCAACAATCAAATGATTTACCTTTAATAAATTATATTAGCAGCAAATCTGGCTTATTTTAGCTACTTCTATAACTCAGCAATTAGATCATTTCCTTACTTAATTGGCTCTTTCAGCTTGAATCCTGTTTTGTAGCTGTGATAAAGATTGCCCTTTTGTCCTGATATAACTCACTGAGTATGAAGTGTTCGTCTGGGCTCAGTGCAGCGGCTGCTTATATCACCACGTTTAATGGATAGGCGAATAACGAACAGTGACCCACATTGTGCCAGCACGATCAATAACGGGCACAGAACTGCGGCAGCAGCCCCGTTATACATGTCATTATCGATCCTTTTAATTGCATAATGGAAAATGAAAACACGCAGAAGGGAGGATTAAAGCTATGGTTGTCAGTAAATTAAATAATGGACGCTTCCTTTTTCATCTTAGACACCTTGGGGATGATTCAGGGAAAAAGTGGTGGTTTAAAGCAGTCGGAACGAACAAAGCAAATGCAGCGGTCGTATTCGAAGCCAGTGCGGACGCATTGCCATCATTGTTATCATCATCAATAGAAGTCAGACCAGTGGAGGGGATATTCAGTGGCATTTAAAAAACAAACAAACATACATTTTGGGTTAAAGTTTCATAAATACTCACCTTCCAACATGATCCATTCCGCCAGGTACACAATACTCCGCTCCTGAGCTTTTTATTATTATTTAATTATTTATTATTTTTATTATTATGATATTATTTTTATTATTTTATTATTACTATTTATTATTTTTGTTATTTTATTATAATTATTATTATTATATTATTTTTTATTATTATAGTATTTTATTATTATTATTTTCACTGTTTTTATAAATGGTAAATCTCCATTTACTAATATGACATTTAAACGGAATATGTGAATTTCAGTGACCAATCAGCAATGACTCTACAGGCAAAGAGGTCACCTGATGGTTGAGGGCAAATTTTGCACCTCGTTCTAGGCCATCACCTAGTAGTTGGTTAGTAAATGTCCCCCTCCCTGATCTCATTGCATAACTCCCAACCATGCTTCTTTTTGCAGTCATGTCCCGATATTTGACCTGCAAAATGGATGGGGGCTTATGAGAAAATGGTTTCTTTTTTGTCCAAGTATGGACATTGGGGTAGATCCAGAACTACGTTTGCAGTACGTTTATTCGCGTAGCGTATTTTCGTGTGCGTACATTCCTAGGCACACCCCTTGAACGTACGTATTTTGTCAAGATACGCTTTCCAAACCCTACCTTAACTTTTGCCAACGTAACCGCAGTGATCCGCACACGTACGTAATGGCCCATACTTTCACAATTACGCTACGTTACTGAGCGTATTTTCTATGGTGTGCATGTGTAGTACTTACCAAAAGGCGATTTTACGTCTCCGCCACGCGTAAATTCGCTCACAAGCGTTGTTCTGGATCTGGGTCATTGATAGGAGTTTGGATGGATCTTGTATTTAGGATATGTGATCGTGTTACCCAGGGCTGCCTTTAGCATTTGTGGGTCCTGGGAAAAGCATACTTGGGCCCCCAGCCCCACATTCATATTCTTTCTCCTACTTTATAATGTTGACTCATTACGTGTGCCTTACATCTACTACACCCTGGCGGCTTCAGATATAGAGCCAGGGTCCGCTACAGCACATAACTGGGGGAGAAATAAAAGACAGCAGCATGGGGGCGTGGCTTGAGGGCATCATTTATGCAAATCACTGTCTATAGCCCTGCTCCTGTCCAATCAAAGCTGTTACTAAGGATGGGGTGGGACTTGATGTCAAGCTTGAGGCAGTGATCACTGCCTCGAGCCCAGATCCGGGAGATTTGCCAGGAGCAATGCCCTAATTTCCAGTGTCTCCCAGGGATAGTCACCATGCACTAGCATGCTGCGGCTCTATGTAAGATGATGCCAGAGAGCAGTAGCGGAGTGAGTCAGGGAGACGCTTACTGAAACTTTTCTCTCATGGGCTTGTGTGTAATTGTTTATTTTTGTTCCCTGTCACTACTAGTAACTATCAGCGCCTGTACACAAGTCATTTCCTGGCCCCGTAATAACTGCATGTAATACCACACAGCAGGATGTTATTTTGTTATTTTGTTCCTTTTCAGCGACATCTTTTTATTTACGCCATTTTATAAACAAATATCAAGAATAATGTGCGTAGCAATCAATTGTCATTCTCAAGGCTTAGTCCTCGCCTCGTATTGATAATACAAATATGTTATTTTATAAATTGCTCTGCCTCTTTGATAATCACTTTCCAGATTCAATGGTTGTTTCAATGCAGAATTTGATATTTTTTCAGGGTACAAAACTTTGCTGAAGGGAATCTCAGGGAGATTCGGCTGTGGAGAACTTGTGGCCATTATGGGCCCGTCTGGGGCCGGGAAATCTACGCTGATGAACATCCTGGCGGGATACAGGTCAGTCGTAGGCATTGCTGATGCGATATGTAAAACAAAATGGCTGCCAGGATACGTTGTTGGACCATAGATTGGACAGCCAAGGCTCCTCCTTACGCCCCAGTAGCCACCTAACGCATACCTCACAAAAGCACCTATTTTGGCGGAACTGTTCCGATTTGCGGCCTGCAAAGGGGGCAGGGCTTATGGAGGAAATGGGTGAAGTTTAGCCCAAATATGTCCATTTCTGGGTGGAATTTGGCCAGAGCTGGTGCAGGGCTTATTTGGTCGCACTTTCTTGATTCTAAGGGACAGATTTACTAAGCTGCAGAAAAGGAAAAGGCTGCGCTTACACAATCTACGTACAGAAATGGCACGTAGATAGCGTAAATAAGCTACTATGGATGCGTAGTAGCTCAGTTCTTAAAACAACGTACGTCAGACTAAAACCATGGAAATGCGAATCCAGACCAGCTCTCAGGGGCTGCGCTGCAGGAAGGTTGAACCAGCGGCTCGCTAGCTGTGGTGGAACCACAAGTCCCAGCAAGCCCTGGTAGGGGGACCGGCAATAATGTGTTCTTTATGACTGTGTTCCAGAGAGACCGGCATGAAGGGGGAGATTCTCATCAACGGACAGCCCCGGGATCTGCGCACCTTCCGCAAAGTGTCCTGTTACATCATGCAAGACGACATGCTGCTGCCGCACCTCACCGTCCAGGAGGCCATGATGGTAAATCCAGAGAGAGGAGGCGATGGAAACCGTATTGTCTGTGTGGGGAAATCCTGTGCCTGTGTATCAGAGATAGTCAGCTTTTATTACATAGCACATTACACGTATGCAACATGTACACACACACATGTACACACACACACACACACATACACATGGGCACACACACACACATGTACACACACACGCATGTACACACACACACACGTGCACGCACACACATGTACACACACACACACACTTTTAAATTACTTGGAGTGTAAACTCTTCCTCCACTTATGAACACACACACACACATGTACACACACACACACACACATGTACACACACACACATGTACACACACACACACACACGTACACACACACATGTACACACACACACCTACATGATGGAAGGTGCATAGCAGACAGCCAGTGACAGGTAATGTCTCCCAGCATCTGGCCCAACCGGCACAAGGCTTCTCCTGATCAGACTAGAGCACTATAAGCAGGATTGTCGGGAGGGGGTGCAGTTGCCGTTACAAGAGGCCAAATTTCGAAAACAATCCAACTGAATGACTGTTGTATCATTGTTCTAAATAGACTGAAAAGAGAAATTTGCTATTGGGAACAGGAATCTATTTCCACGTTTCCAATAGCAAGAGGCTGCGGCGGGTGAAAGGTTAGGGCTTAAAGGGAGGGTTAGGGTTAGGCTGCGGGGTATGAATGGTTAGGGTTAGGATGATGCAGGGCATGGAGGGTTAGGTTTAGGCTGCAGGGTATGGAGGGTTAGGGTTAGGCTGCAGGGTATGGATGGTTAGGGTTAGGCTTTGGGGCATGGGGGGGTTGGGGTAATGGAGGGTTAGGGTTAGGCTTCTGGAGCATGGAGGGTTAGGGTTAGGCTATGGGGCATGGAGGGTTAGGGTTAGGCTGAGGGACATGGAGGGTTAGGGTTAGGCTTCTGGAGCATGGAGGGTTAGGGTTAGGCTATGGGGCATGGAGGGTTAGGGTTAGGCTGAGGGACATGGAGGGTTAGGGTTAGGCTTCTGGAGCATGGAGGGTTAGGGTTAGGCTATGGGGCATGGAGGGTTAGGGTTAGGCTGAGGGACATGGAGGGTTAGGGTTAGGCTTCTGGAGCATGGAGGGTTAGGGTTAGGCTATGGGGCATGGAGGGTTAGGGTTAGGCTGAGGGACATGGAGGGTTAGGGTTAGGCTTCTGGAGCATGGAGGGTTAGGGTTAGGCTATGGGGCATGGAGGGTTAGGGTTAGGCTGAGGGACATGGAGGGTTAGGGTTAGGCTTCTGGAGCATGGAGGGTTAGGGTTAGGCTATGGGGCATGGAGGGTTAGGGTTAGGCTGAGGGACATGGAGGGTTAGGGTTAGGCTTCTGGAGCATGGAGGGTTAGGGTTAGGCTATGGGGCATGGAGGGTTAGGGTTAGGCTGAGGGACATGGAGGGTTAGGGTTAGGCTTCTGGAGCATGGAGGGTTAGGGTTAGGCTATGGGGCATGGAGGGTTAGGGTTAGGCTGAGGGACATGGAGGGTTAGGGTTAGGCTTCTGGAGCATGGAGGGTTAGGGTTAGGCTATGGGGCATGGAGGGTTAGGGTTAGGCTGAGGGACATGGAGGGTTAGGGTTAGGCTTCTGGAGCATGGAGGGTTAGGGTTAGGCTATGGGGCATGGAGGGTTAGGGTTAGGCTGAGGGACATGGAGGGTTAGGGTTAGGCTTCTGGAGCATGGAGGGTTAGGGTTAGGCTATGGGGCATGGAGGGTTAGGGTTAGGCTGAGGGACATGGAGGGTTAGGGTTAGGCTTCTGGAGCATGGAGGGTTAGGGTTAGGCTATGGGGCATGGAGGGTTAGGGTTAGGCTGAGGGACATGGAGGGTTAGGGTTAGGCTTCTGGAGCATGGAGGGTTAGGGTTAGGCTATGGGGCATGGAGGGTTAGGGTTAGGCTGAGGGACATGGAGGGTTAGGGTTAGGCTTCTGGAGCATGGAGGGTTAGGGTTAGGCTATGGGGCATGGAGGGTTAGGGTTAGGCTGAGGGACATGGAGGGTTAGGGTTAGGCTTCTGGAGCATGGAGGGTTAGGGTTAGGCTATGGGGCATGGAGGGTTAGGGTTAGGCTGAGGGACATGGAGGGTTAGGGTTAGGCTTCTGGAGCATGGAGGGTTAGGGTTAGGCTATGGGGCATGGAGGGTTAGGGTTAGGCTGAGGGACATGGAGGGTTAGGGTTAGGCTTCTGGAGCATGGAGGGTTAGGGTTAGGCTATGGGGCATGGAGGGTTAGGGTTAGGCTGAGGGACATGGAGGGTTAGGGTTAGGCTTCTGGAGCATGGAGGGTTAGGGTTAGGCTATGGGGCATGGAGGGTTAGGGTTAGGCTGAGGGACATGGAGGGTTAGGGTTAGGCTTCTGGAGCATGGAGGGTTAGGGT
Organism: Limnodynastes dumerilii; assembly: GCA_011038615.1. Lineage (NCBI taxonomy): Eukaryota > Metazoa > Chordata > Amphibia > Anura > Limnodynastidae > Limnodynastes > Limnodynastes dumerilii. Next base: position 59,878 of record WWET01005741.1, read on the forward strand.
TAGGCTATGGGGCATGGAGGGATAGGGTTAGTCTGCGGGGACATGGAGGGTTAGGGTTAGGCTATGGGGCATGGAGGGTTAGGGTTAGGTTGAGGGACATGGAGGGTTAGGGTTAGGCTGTGGGACATGGGGGGTTAGGGTTAGGCTAAGGGACATGGATGGTTAGGGTTAGGATGCGGGGCATGGATGGTTAGGGTTGGGATGCGAGGCATGGATGGTTAGGGTTAGGCTGCAGAATGGGAAGGTTAGGGTTAAGCAGCGGGAAAGAGAAAGTTTGGGTTAGAAAAGGGGTTTAAGGCCAGGTTAGGGTTAGGGTTAGGGTTAGGTAAGATACTTACCGTTCAGCAATTGCTGGCAGTGAGCATTCAGCTAAATAAAGACCTTTGTACAGTGAAACCCTGTATGTATCCCACACTCACTGCTGAAAATGCTACATATTCCGCCCACTAGGGGGCACTTCTTGACAGAAGCAGTACGCAATGACGGAATTGCACAGAGACACCAGATACTCCCTGATTGCGTGATTGGATTGCACCAGTAAAAGCCAGAAACTGATGTATAATGGTATCTCTGGGCAACAAGTACAGAAAAGCAGCGGCCCATCTATATTATATCTCAGTGCTGTGTGACGGGTGGCAGATCAGTAAAGCACACTAAAGTAAATATATTTTCCAAGTGTTTGGAAAAACCCCTTTCAGAATCCTACCTTTGCCAGTGAATGAGGTACGGCGGTGTTCCTTTATTCCGATGCCCATTTTATCGCCACCCAACATGGATTCCAGCTCCTATGTGGCAGCAGATGGCCTTCATTGTTATTTATATCACGGGACCCTGCTGTTATGCTATGTGACGTCTCTGACCCATGTGTTTCACCCCTAGGTCTCTGCCCACCTAAAGCTTCAAGAGAAAGATGAAGGCCGGAGGGAGATGGTGAGTGAGACCGCAGCCTGATAATTCACCTCTCTCAGGTTGTGACTGTGTAATGATTGGAACAGTGGCATAACAAGCGTGGGTGCGGGAGTTGTGGCTACTACGGAGCCACGGAGGATAGACCAGCCAGTGAGAGGGACACAGAGGTTCTGGGCACTATTTATAAACGTCCGCTGTGATCAGGGGTGGGTTGAGAACTTAAATAAGCCCTGGGAAAAAAATTCTGCACGAGTCGGGATCAACAATTGGTGGGGTCCAAAAAATATGTATACTGGATTAATACAGAATAAAGAACCTGCTGACAAGTATTTCATATTCCAATAGAGAGATTTATAGTGACCTCTATGCAATGCAGGTAGTCACTGCCACCCAAGTGACTACCACCCAAAACATACAGCATCCTAGTAACCACCAACCAATACATACAGCATCCTAGTGACTACCATCAGGTGACTTCTATACAGACATCATTTTAGCAACCACCACCCATGACAGTCAATATCCTAAGTTTCTTCAAATAAAAAAGGAGCTGTTAAGTGGCCTCCAAAGGCTACTGGCCCATCTGGAAAATTCACTTTAAGTCCTATGGCCAATCCACCCCTGATTTCAGAGAGTCAGGGAGATCACTCACTCTTCAGGGAGTCAGGGAGATCACCCACTCTTCAGGGAGTCAGGGAGATCACTCACTCTTCAGGGAGTCAGGGAAATCACTCACTCTTCAGGGATTCAAGGAGGTCACCCGCTCTTCAGGGAGTCAGGGAGATCACTCACTCTTCAGGGAGTCAGGGATATCACCCACTCTTCAGGGAGTCTGGGAGATCACTCACGCTTCAGGGATTCAAGGAGGTCACCCGCTCCTTAGGGAGTCAGGGAGATCACTCACTCTTCAGGGATTCTGGGAGATCACCCGCTCTTCGGGGAGTCAGAGAGATCACCCGCTCTTCAGGTAGTTACGGAGATCACCCGCCCCTGAGAAAGTCAGGGAGATCACCCGCTCTTCAGGGATTCAGGGAGATGTTCCACTCTTCAGGGAGTCCACTCTTCAGGGAGTCAGAAAGATCAGCCACTGAATGCATGTTTACTCTGCATTTTATATTATGAGCTATAAGAGATAGAAGGAGCCTGGGAAGGCTGCCATATAACTGATTCAGTAGAATAGATAGAGAGGAAAAACCCTTGCATTGAGCACTCCAAAAACAGCTGCAACCTTATTGTACAGGTGACAATACCCAGTCACTGGCAGGAAGCTTAATGAAAGCGATATGTACAGATAGAGGCGCTGCTATAGTACAGAGATGTTACGATCAATTAGTCAATCCTTAGCAAGAGACTTACATGGGATAAGTAAGACAGGTTTTCTATACGTATTCTATAAATCAATGCAGTATAATGACAATAGCACAGCAATAACACTGCATTCGTTTTAACAGGTCCTTAGTAGTGTGAAACGCTCATCAGATCTTCATTGTATATAGACATGGGCAATGTCCTTCTCTCCGTTCAGTGATCAGTCACCTTGGGCCAGGTTTACTAAGCTGCGGGAAGTGGAGATGTTGCCCATAGCAACCAATCAGATTCCAGCTCTCACTTTCTTTTTACATACTAGAGAATGTCTGCTAGAATCTGATTGGTTGCTATGGGCAACATCTCCACTTTTCCAAACCCGCAGCTTAGTAAATCTGGCCCCCTGTCTCGCTCCCCCGCATCAATTTCGTTTGCTCAATGATATAATATAGGTCTGTTGGGACCTTAAAACATATATTTTTTCTACATAAGCATAAAAACTTTTCTTAAGAAGTATAAAAGAATTTCTGAGATAACATACCCCGATTGAATGCTTCTGTTGCTAATGGCAGTAAGATGTTACAAGGGTACCCTCTCTGCTCCGTACCAATCTCTTTGGAGATGACCCAGCTACCTTTTTTAGCGACCTCAAAACATAAACACAAGTACTTCCAACGCATTTCGGTTCTCTCTGAACTAACACAAGTACTTCCGACGCATTTCGGTTCTCTCTGAACTTTCTTCATGCACCCTGAGGAGAGTTCTGAGTGAATTGAAACGCGTCGGTGATACTTGTGGTTCTACTTTGAGGTCACTGACTATTGTGTACATTTTACTGTCATTAAGCTCCCATATAAACGATCCAGAGAGTGCAATCCTAAAGTAAACACAACGGTGTCCTCTGGATTGGAAGCAATTACGGCGTGTAGTGTAGCGGTACACAGCGGCTAAGCGCAATGCAGTAGCGTGACCAAATACGTTGGGCAAGTGCAGGATAGTACAATGTAACGCTGAGGTTCGGATTCTTGCGAGCACCTCTGTCGCAATGTAAATGTCACCCCTGGACCAGACCAGTTGTCTTCTGTTCTACTAGTATAAAGCACAAGACCTTTATCTGGTTTATCCTGCTGGGAATATAAACTAGAAGAGTCTTTTACATATAATGGTTTCAGTAAGGACATTACTATACAGCTCAGAGCCAGTGCTAGACACGTAAGCACCAGACGCAAAATGTAAAACTGGCACCCCCTATACATGAACTGGTAATCAACTTGCTGGATCCAGACTTAAGAAGGAGCTTGAAAATAAGAGAGGAAAGTTACACCTGGGCAAAACCATGTTGATTTCAGGGGGAGTCAAGTTAATTGTATTCTTTGCATGCATGGATATATCTTTGAATTGCTTACTGCACACAGATACTGACCAGCTTTACTATCAC
>WWET01005741.1:66209-77407 GCA_011038615.1 Limnodynastes dumerilii
CCCCCCCCCCCCCCCCCCCCCCCCCCCCCCCCCCCCCCCCCCCCCCCGCCCCCCCCCCCCCCCCGACACTCCCCTCTCCCCGACACTCACCTCTCCCAGACACTCCCCTCTCCCAGACACTCCCCTCTCCCAGACACTCCCCTCTCCCGGACTTTACGAGTCCCTAGACCCCTGTGTTCTTTCCGTGTGTACTTACGAGCGTATATTTGCACCGTTCATGCGATTCTTTATCTGTGCCTCCACACGTTCATTTAAATGCCTCCCCACCCACTTTTATATACATTTTCAAGTACGGATTTCTACGCCGTCCATCCGCACGTATGTACCCAAGTGCGATTCCCATGCCCCTGCTTAAAGCACGAGCGTATATGCAACATAAATAAAGTTGCTACGCATGTGCAGCTGATCCGATCCTAAAAATACGCACGGAACTCTGAAAACGGATCTCTGAATACGCCCCTTAATTTCAAGCTCCTTCTTAAGTCTGGGTCCAGCCCCTTGACCTTCAATAGTTACTTATTGCTACCTCCTTGAGTTTTATCCCCTGGACCTCTGCCCCTGTGGCACACCCATAGAAAGCTTAGCTTAGCTAACAAATAAGTGTCATTCCCACAACTGTTTAAAATAAATTGATTTACTTGGTTTTTTTGTGGCCGTTAGCTTTTAATTGATTGCCATTGGTTTAAACCCTGAATGCTGAATATTCAGCGAGATCTGCTGTGTGCTGATGCAGCCTAACCTCATTTCAGGTGAAGGAGATACTGACGGCGCTGGGCTTGTTACCGTGTGCCGACACCAGGACGGGATGTCTGTCTGGGGGCCAGAGAAAGCGCTTGGCCATTGCTCTGGAATTAGTGAACAATCCCCCGGTGATGTTCTTCGACGAGCCCACCAGGTAGGTGTTGTCAATATCTGACATCACACTGTTACCCATGATGTCAGATGACCTCATGGGGAATCACATGACAGCGTGAGGATCACATGACGCCACTGCAGTCACATGATAGCGCAGGGATCACATGATTTTGCAAAACTCACAAGATTATTATCCTGCTCTCCATAAACATATAATAATAATGGACCGGAACCAGATTTAATATCGTCAGGTATTTACGCACGCAAGCGCCCTCCAGATATTACGCTAGGAATCCTATAGTAATCCTAGCGTTTAAAGAATCGGACGGAACTATAGCGGGCGGGGGAAGCATGTAAAGTGTACAGTGTGGGAGGGGGCTCCCACACTGTAGCGGATCAGCGGTCGTACGGACCGCTGATCCACCCGTCGCAGTTAAGGCAGGTTTATGGCAGCGTAAGCTGCCATAAAGCCCGCACGACAGAGGGGAGTGACAGGGGGTGTGCACTCCCCTCTGTCTCGCGTAATTTCAAACCATTGCGTGCACGGAAAGCACGCGGGGGTCTGGATCCGGTCCAATAATACTAATAATAATTCATAATAATGGAATGTATTCGTAGATCCGATTTTGCTACTTTTTACGTGCGTATTTTTAGGTACGATTGAACTGCGCATGCGTAGTCATTTTTTTTATGCAAGTTACGTAGAATTTAGGCACGAAAGTCCATTATGCACAGAATTCCGAATAGCACTTAGTGACATACGTACGGAGGAGCGTGGATGACTTCCGTATCAGAAAGTGGGCGGGGGAGGCATTTAAATGGCCTTTTTAGGGCACAGTTAATAATTCACGCACGTACGGAAGGAAATTACACACGTAACTACACACGTAGAGTTAAGGTTGCCCTATGGATGCGCAAGTCAACGAAAATCCATCCATGCGTGGGCAGTGTCATGGGTGTTGCCTTTCAACGCACATGCGTATATTTGCGTACTTTATATACAATATCTGTGAATCCGGTCCAATATCATTAACAAAAAGCAACAAAATAAAACCACGAGGTACATTTTCCTCAATACCTTTATTGGTGCTGACTTTATTTCATATTTTTTTGCTGTATGTTCTGACTTGTCATTTTGTACAACTCTGCTTCTTATTGCCTCAATAAAAAATAAAACACATTCCATGCCAGTGAATCGCGTGATAAAAGATAAACATAGATGAGCCCTTTAATGTAAAATGTGCTGTTTTCTGCATTTCATTATTCTAACACTTAACGTAACCTCTATGTCCCTGTGCCAGCGGCCTGGACAGCTCCTCCTGTTTCCAAGTCGTGTCTCTAATGAAATCTCTGGCGCAAGGCGGGCGGAATATAATCTGCACCATTCACCAGCCCAGCGCCAAGCTGTTTGAGTTGTTTGATCAGGTGAGTGACAGCAGGCAAATGGGCAATGAATATGTGTTTAGGACCCAGCCCCCAAAGAGCCAGATTTACTAAGCTGTGGAAAAGAAAAAGTGGAGATGTTACCCATAGCCACCAATCAGATTCTAGCTGACATTCTCTAGTATGTAATAGGAAAGTGAGCGCTAGACTGTGATTGGTTGCTATGGGCAACATCTCAGCAACATCGCAGTTTAGTAAATATAACCCTTAGTTAGTCTTTGGAACCTATATATTACAGCGTCTGGTTCCGCGTCTCTATAAAGAGAGAGGACAGTTGTATAATAGCAGAAATGTCGTCTCTTGTTATATAAAGGGTTGATAAAAGCTGGCGTTGCATAAGTTGCTGCCTGGAATCTCTTAGCTGGCATTGGTTCAGTAAACTCCATGTATTGTGTTATTCCTGTGCAGTGCTGGCGATTCGGATAGTGTTACACGCCGCTCATTCTCTCTCTCTGTTTATATACAGCTTTACGTGCTAAGCCAGGGACAATGCATCTATCGTGGGAAAGTGTCAAATCTCGTGCCCTACTTGCGGGTCCTGGGATTAAACTGCCCGACATATCACAACCCGGCGGATTTTAGTGAGTACAAATTATGTTTCTTTAACTATTTGATAAAAAAATAAAAACCAGAACGCACGGTACATGTGAGATGCCTGAGTGATATGTATAAAGGTCCGGATTCACGGTTACGTAGTTTTCCTACGTTGTTTTAAGAATTGAGCTACTACGCATGCTTATTTACTCTATCTACGTACCGTTTCTGTACGTAGGTTGTGTAAGCTGTGAATACGTAACTGGGATTCCGGACCAAAATCTTTATGTAAATGTTATTTGTTAAATCAGTGGTTCCCAAACGTTCTTATTTCAAGGCCCCGTTAGCTGGGGGGGAAGTAGTTGGCGCTGCGGCAAATCCCAGGCTCGACAGCCAACTTAATCAATGCCGAAGGCTTTTAAATAAAGAATCATTCTAAATCGTAGCAGTTACAACGTCAAATGTTTGACATGGTACCGTTCATGGTTAAGGTTAGGCTGAGGAGAGGGAAGGGTTAAGGTTAGGCTGAGAAGAGGGGAAGGGTAATGGTTAGGCTGCAGGGCAAGAATAGGGTTAGGGGAGGGTTAAGGTTAGGCTGTGGGAAGAGGATGAATAGGGTTAGGGGAGGGTTAAGGTTAGGCTGCAGGATGGGGTTGGTTAGGGTTAGGATAAAGAAAACTTACTTGTCACATCTGGACACTTTGTAGAGATGGCAGTCGCGGGAATAACGCTGTCTCTCTGGAAACTGGTGAAAACTGACCCCCCCCCCCCCAAACTTTAAATTTGCGCCCCTTTAGTTTAACAATTTAACATTTCATACCAGTCGATCAATTGATTCTCTTCGGCGATGTAGAAGCAATGGATTATCCAGCCAGCTCATCACTGCCTGGGAGAAAACAGCCCTTTCGAAAAGGGCCGTTTTCAACAGCGACCCACACCTATAGGGGTCATAGATATTGGTAAAGGAAGAAAATGACGCACAAAAAAGGCTCTTTTAAGAAAAGCAGTGTATGCGAATTTTAACCTAAGATTCCTTTATGTTGGTTTCTCTCGTTGTTAGTCTTTAATTATTGCCGTTATTAAAAAATTATTGAAATATATTGTTTCCTCCCAACATACTCTGCGTTTATTAAAATAGCCTTGGGGCCAGATTTACTAAGCTTTGGAAAAGTGAAGATGTTGCCTATAGCAACCAATCAGATTCTAGCTCTCACTTTCTTTTTGCATACTAGAGAATGCCAGCTAAAATCTGATTGGTTGCTATGGGCAGCATTTCCACTTTTCCAAACCTGTGGCTTAGTAAATCTGGCCCTAGGTGTTTTTTTTTTCCTCCCTTTTCCATTCATTCACCACATTTTTTCAGACTTTCCTTTCCTTCTTCCTGGCTGGTGGAGGTGTTGGCACGTTATGGCACACTGGCACCTTGGGTAATGACAGGAGAAATGCTGCACTATGCTGACATAACCCTCGTTCTGTCGTCCTGACAAACTCTCTCGTCCTGTCAAGTCCCAGGCTTCCCGGGTAATGTTAGGCTGTGCATCACTGATGTGACCTCTCATTGCCCAGCAAGCCAGGGTGTGCAACAAAGAGCTGCAAATCATGATATTCTTGATGTAATATCGCACCCTGGTGGTTAAACAGCATACTGCATCCTCTGACACTGCATGGAGCGTGAATCTACATTTCCCACGATGCTTTGCAAGGTATCAGCTATGCTTGTGCAGTTGGAGCATGCTGGAATTTGTAGTTTCAAAATACCTGGGGCCAGATTTACTAAGCTGCAGGACTGAAAATGAGAAGTTGCTGCCCATAGCAACCAAGCAGGTTCTAGCTGACATTCTCTAGTATGTAATAGGAAAGTGAGAGCTAGAATCAGATTGGTTGCTATGGGCAAACCCACAGCTTAATAAATCTGGCCCCCTGGAGGGCCAAAGTTTGCTAACACCTGCGCTATATCATGCACAGATGTGCTGTCAATTTTAATGGATACTTTTTATTTCAAATAGAACATTTTAAATAAAAAAAAATGTATAATTTAAAGATGGTGTGATATTGATTTAGTACATGATTTGGTGTACATATAGATCCAGGAAAATATAAACTCACTCACTCGCATTGCTTGAAATGACTATTGCTCTGTTACTGTGGTGTCATTTTTCCACACATTTCCTTTAAATCTACCACCCTCCAGTATATACACATGTCCTCGTGTTCTATTACAGCTCTTCCTTTATATAATGCCCCCTCCTGTACCTGTCACCCTCCAGTATATACACATGTCCTCATGTACATAAGAAAAGCTGTGGGGAGGGATGATGCAGGAAGAGAAGCTGTGAGGAGGGATGATGAAGGAAGAGAAGCTGTGGGGAGGGATGATGCAGGAAGGGATGACGCAGGGAGGGATGATGCAGGAAGAGAAGCTGTGGGAAGTGTAGCTGCAGGAAGGGATGATGCAGGGAGGGATGATGCAGGACGAGAAGCTGTGGGGAGTGATGATGTAGGAAGAGAAGCTGTGGGGAGTGTAGCTGCAGGGAGGGTTGATGCAGGGAGGGATGATGAAGGAAGAGAAACTGTGAGGAGGGATGATGCCGGGAGGGATGATGAAGGAAGAGAAGCTGTGGGGAGTGATGATGTAGGAAGAGAAGCTGTGGGGAGTGTAGCTGCGGGAGGGATGATGAAGGAAGAGAAGCTGTGGGGAGTGATGATGAAGGAAGAGAATCTGCGGGGAGTGATGATGTAAGAAGAGAAGCTGTGGAGAGTGTAGCTGCAGGGAGGGATGATGCAGGGAGGGATGATGCAGGGAGGGAAGCTGCACTAAACTGACAAAACTTGTCTGTGACCCTGGATTTGTGCCATCTCTTTGAGTGCATTGAGACATCTCAGGGTGCTGCGGCACACACTTTGGGAACTGCTGGGTTATCACAAAACAAAACATCACAAAAACAAGGTGACAATAGTGTCTTATACAGTTGTGTCGTTATCATGATTCTGGACTTGAAATGATGCACTTTCATACAAATGATCGCATCTGGATTGGTCTTATTGCCTATCGCAATCCTAGCGATGTGTTCAAGTTTGAATATACGCAATTGCGCACGCATCTGTCTACACTACCTACTGGCATAAATATCCCTCTGTACCAGGCCCTGTGTATCACCCTATAAATTAAGAATAATATCGGTCACCTCTGCACTCCATCGAAGCCTATTATTGTACCTGTGCCATGGACCCGCTTGCCTTCTGGGCCCACTCTTACTGAAGAAGATTTGCCCTGTACACATGTAACAAAGTCTTTCTCTCTCTTTAGTAATGGAAGTCGCGTCCGGAGAGTACGGAGACCAGAACCCGCGTCTAGTGAGGGCCGTACAGGACATGCGCCTGACTGAACAGAAACGGGACATTTGTGGAGATAATGAGCCCAATCTATACATGTGGCACAAACCCTCCGATGAGGTAAACTAACAAAACAGAAAAAAATAATCACCAAGAGATAAGATCAGATTCCGTACGTTCGGCTCTGCCACAGATTCTATCGTGCGGAATTAGCAATCCTACAGTATATTCCGTACATGCGAGGGGAGTGCGACCTCCTGCCCTTTCTTGGGCAGAACCCTGTCTTATTTCATACGCAATGCAGGATCGTACGTAAGGGCTTAGGCTGTACGAGCCGCATACGTCCCCTCACCCACCATACGTATCACGTACACATGGTGAACTGGGCCCAGAACTAATAATCTAAGGTACAAGGAATGGGCCGATCCTTCAGTTACACATTCTGTATCCTCGATATAGATTCAGGGATAGGCAAGAAAACGAAGGGGCAGGGCAGGGAGACCACTTACGTATTGATCCGCGTCCAGATGGATGCAGATCATTGCGTAAAAGTTAATGTAGGGTTTTGGGCACGTGAGTGTATAGAGCAACTACCGATAGACGAGAGTGACAGGGAGGCCTGCATTCCTCTATACCTCGCGTAACATAAAGCGGGGGTCTGGATCAGTTGACTATCGTTATTATTTGTTAATCTGGCCCAAAAAGGGCTTGTTGTAACACTATTGTCCATCAGGTTATATTGATGACGTACAAATGCTTGTGTGTATTATTTATTACCTATTTATTACATATATAAATGTTTGCGTATCAGATATGTCAACAAATATCCAAAGTATTGTTCGGTGGCCTTTTTTTTTCCAGATATTCCCCGCAGTTCAGGCCTTAGATGTAAGTTACTGTGTCAGGTGACCTTTCCTGCTGTCGGTCCATAGTTAATCTATTCTGTCTGCATCTATTTAGCTTCTTTTCATTAATTTGATCAACCTTAGCAAAACCTTTGAAATTCAGCTTTGTGTGTACAGTGTAAGAGCATTCCAATCATCCGTCAGTAGAATATCTGTGATTTCTTATTAATTTGCAGATTTTTAAAGCTAGATTGCAAAACTGCATGCCACGGTAAATGTCTAACAAAGATGCATGTTCCTGCATTGTCTGATGACGTTTATTTATTGCAGGACACGTCGCCCACAGAGGGTTGTCACAGTTTCTCCGCCAGCTGCTTGACCCAGTTCTGTATTCTGTTTAAGAGGACCTGTCTCAGCATCATGCGAGACTCGGTAGGTAGTTGTTGGAATAATTGAAAAAATGTTATACTGTCTGGATACTATAATGGTGCAGATCAATGTCCTGATCTGCATAGCAACAACAAAACGATTGCTATGACGACGGAATACGTTTGCTCTGATTGGCTTGTGAACAATTATTTAGATCTATTTGCATACCACTAGAAATAACTGCAGCTAATTCATTAATTAAGGCTGGGAAAACTCACCCGTGATCAGAGTGAGTCCTGATCAATGATTTGTTTCTCTACAGGTGTCACCGCCAAGCCTGTTTGGTTACCCCCCCCCAGAACAGGCCTGGCCCATCTGTGTCTCTCCAAGTGTTGAGAAACTTCGAGTCCCAGCAGGCTTTGACTGCACAGGCATTGCTGATACATGACAAAGTATGCTGGGATTCGTAGTCTCCCAACACCTGGAAAACCACAGTTTGGTCATGCCTGCCCTAGGCATTGGTTCCCTGGGCATTCATTCGCCCATATATATGGTCTATGCTCAGGGCCTGCTGGTCTGTTACCAGCTGTCAAATACCAGCAGCCAATCACAAGCATCCAAACACTAGCAGTTAAATACCAGCATCCAATCACAAGCTGTAAAATACCAGCAGCCACTAGAAGCTTTCGCAGAGCCTATCACATAGCCAGTGCAGTCCATAGCCAGCAGCTAGTTACCAGCAACCAATCACCAGCGCATAGACAGCAGCCAACGCAAGCATTTTCTACTATGATCAGCAGTGAGATCAGGGGAAATATTTTGATATTTTTTAAATTTTTTAATCTGAAATGCGTTGGGTAGAATGTATTTGGTTGAAATCTTGTCACAAATGTTTAAGGTATTGATTATTATGTCGTCTTCTTTTCACTTCAGGTGTTGACCCACTTGCGAATCACATCGCACATTGGAATCGGGATTTTAATAGGATTACTGTACCTCGGTATTGGTAACGAGGCGAAAAAGGTCCTCAGCAACTCTGGTTTCCTCTTCTTCTCCATGCTCTTCCTAATGTTTGCTGCTCTCATGCCCACCGTCCTCACCTGTGAGTATCTCCTGTCCTCTAGGGCATCTGGGATCGGGTAAACTAGGTCTGTAGAGAGGCTTCTGCTAAGGGCAGCCCAGTAGCTTTACTGATAGAGAATGTTCCTCTGCCAGGTCAACGTGCAAACCATCGGCCCCCCATGGCACACACAAGGGTCTATACATGACAGAAATGTTGTTTTACTGAATGGCGATTGTTTCATTGTTTGAAAATAACGGAAAATAGAAAATTGCTATTGGAACATGTACCTATTTCCCCGTTCCCAATAACTACAGGGTGTGGCAGTTGCAGTGGGTGTAAGGTTAGGGTTAGGCTGCTGGGCTGGGAGGGTTAGGCTTGAAGAAGGGGATAAAGGCTGTCGGCAGATGACTCATCGCAACTCCAGGAGTCACATTGCCATCGCTTTCTTAAATGCAGACTGACCTCAACCTCATTTGTATACAATGCAAAAATGTCTTGATTTTGGCTGTAAATGTTGAAGCGCGTTTCACCAGAGGAGCAGTTAATTAGACAGACTGGATGGGCCAGGTGGCTCTTATCATATCTATGTTTCTATGAGATCTGGCTAAAGGAATTGTTTTTTCTTCCCTTTTCTTCCATAAACAGTTCCCCTGGAAATGGGAGTATTTCTTAGAGAACATCTCAACTACTGGTACAGCCTGAAGGCATATTACCTAGCCAAAACAATGGCCGATGTACCGTTCCAGGTAATTCACACACTATCCGCAGCATTGACACATTATATTTATTCTAAATACTAGCAGATGTGCCTGGCGTTGCCCGGGTTTAAATCTTCAACTTATTAATTCAATGAGTTGGATGCCTTCTAGAAGGTTTTATAGAGTTCTATTCATTTCTACAACCTTCTAGAAGGTTCAACAGAGTTCTATTCCGAACTCTAATTCCGAAAAACGAACCCTAATTAGAACCCTAATTCCGAACCCGAACCCAAATTCGAACCTTATTTCTGAACCCTAACCGCAATGTTAATGAGAAGGGCTGAAACGCATGGCGGTCAAAAAGGAAAAGGTGCTCTCAGGGGAGGGGCGTACGGAGAAAGCGAGGCAGACACGCATGCGTCTCCCGTCATCTTGGATTGAAAGTGACGCAGCGGCGTCAGTGTCGCCTCCCGGTGGGCGCAGGGTGGCCGAAGTTATGCTGAAACATACACACATCCATTTTTATATATATAGATTATATGGCTCGTCATAACATTATAAAGGTGAATCTGCTAGACGTCAGTAAATATGTATATTTCATAGGAATATTCAGTATAGACTATTCATAATCCCTGGAATTAACATATAACACAACAGAATTCCCGAAATATGTCATGTTATTTTTCTACGATAAAAGAAATAAAAAGTAATATTTATGCTGTTAGTATTTATTTATATTCCAATGCAAAACATGATTATGGCTAAAACATGGAAAAGGAAAAAGAACCTGGGCGCTATTGTAGGGGTAACAGCAGCAGGGGAGGTTTTGCAATTCTCCCTTGGAAAGCAACAAAGAAATATATATAACAGAATATATAAGCAACGCTTAAATAAATGACTACCATATATCTCTGGTTCTGATGAAAGCACAAATATACAAATGGCAACCTGATATAGTTGAAAATTTTCAACTTTATGACTATATGACTTCAACTTTATGACTAAAACATACTGTATAAGCCACCAACACGCGTTTCGCCTAGACTCATTGCAATTGCTTACTGGAGCAGGCGTGTAATTGTAGGGGACGCAAGGAATGGGGGTGAGGGGAGGGGTCACCAGTCATTCCCCAACTGTATAACATATATGCAAATAAGATAGGTGTGGTCAAAAGAAGGTGGGGCTTAAGAAATAAGGTTGCTATATATTTGCCTGTGGTAGCCCTAAAGATGGTGCTTGTTTTTCAGATTATGTTCCCGGTAGCGTACTGCAGTATCGTGTACTGGATGACGTCCCAGCCGTCAGACGCTCTGCGGTTTGTCTTATTCGCTGCACTGGGGACCATGACGTCGTTAGTGGCTCAGTCCCTAGGGCTTCTGATAGGAGCAGCATCCACTTCACTGCAGGTAAATAGTTGCCTAGGATTTCAGAATGTCAAATCACGTACTGGAATATGCATGGGAGATGGAGGGGGGAATAACACAGCACATAGCTGAATGGTAGGGGTAATTTGCAAAGGCGCGATGCATAGTTGTATTGCTTCAACACACATACACACAAACACGCACATACACATACACACACACACATACACAAACACACATACATACACACACACATCACACACATATACATACACACACACATACAAACACATGCACACACAAACACACACACATACATACATACACACACATACACACACATACATACACACACCGACATACACACACATACACACACACACACACACACACGCATACACACACGCATACACACACACATTTGACACTCCACATTTGAGTCATACATGGCTGTCCCCAGCTGATGGCACCCCTGAGCACCTTTTCTCCACTGCCTGTCTCACTCATATCATATGCTGAGGGCCAGTGGATGGACAGTGTATTGCAATGGTTAGGAGCCCAGTCACGTTAATCAAACTTCAAAAACTTACTGGCATTTGCTCTACAGAGCTCGCGATCACAGTGCATGCATTGGAGAGGTGGAGTCTCAGCCTTGTCCTTTTGGGAGCAGAGCAGGGGGGGGGGGGCAACGGGC